>CM019073.1:74002004-74133187 GCA_009667805.1 Leptobrachium leishanense | reverse complement strand
CCCCCCCCACGTGCACTACCAACACATGGGGGACCTCACCGTGCCCAAGGGCACCCAACACCGCCTGCCTCCACACCATCCTCGGCAACACCTCCGACCACACCACCGTCCATGATGACCACTCCCTCAGCTGCTGCAGAGCCGCCTTCATCTGCTCCAGCAGCAGACCATGAGGGACCACACCCAGATCATTTTTCCCCCACCTGCGCCACCAACACATGGGGGACTTCACCGTGCCTAGGGGCACCCAACACCGTCGGCTTAAACTCCTCCCCCAGGAGCCCACGGATTCCGAACAACCGGACCCGTGTTGCTGACCCATGCAATTGCAGACCCATCTGCACTCCAGATGCTCGCACCAACGCCCTTCTCCAAACCCAGAACACCAGCGAATCTCCAACGATCCACACCACTCTCGAAGGACCTACAAAACAAAACAAATTACCACCACCTCCACCACACAAAACGACTCCAAAAGAAAAAACTCCACACCACCCCACCCCACCACACACCCACCAAAATAAACGATGTCCATACCTGTAAAGAAAAACATAACATAACCATTGAACATTCTAATTGCACATAAATACGCCAACCCCCACGCTCCTCCAACATACAAAACAAATATACAAAGTACAAAAGATTTTATATTCCATATAAAAATAATTCGTATTCCATTTTTCCAATTATTCCATAATTTTCCATATTTTTTTATATATATATATATATATATATATATATGACACCATAGTTGAGGAACCACCATCCACTATGCCTAAGGTATGCAGCACTGCAACCAAGGACAAAAATGAAAAGGTGGGACTTGATAGAATCACCCAGCAACAATTGCCTTCTATCATAAGAGGTGTTGAGCTGGAGAGTAGTGGTTTGGTGAGATGTCTTCCTGGGGCTACTGCTCGTAGAGACAGGAGACGTATTCTCAATATTGTCAAAGAAGCAAACCAGCAAGGGGAAGTGGATGTTCTAGTCCATCTAGGGACAAATGACTTGGCTAGCAATGAGGTTTCTGAGATTAAGGAAGATTTTTGTGTTCTTGGAGGTGAAATACAGCAGATTGCGTCCACTGTGTCATTCTCTGAAGTTTTGCCTGTGCATAACATTCAAGATAGGAAGATGCGCAATAGGGAATTCAATTTGTGGCTTCAGGAATGGTGTCGGGAGCGAGGATTTGGCTTTGTGTCCCATGATAGCTCTAATTGGAGCAGAAAGGAACTGTATAAAAAAGATGGTTTGCATCTTACTCATAGGGGAACATATGTTCTCAGTGAGAAGTTCAAAGGTTTCGCAAAGAAATATTTAAACTAGGAGGGGGGGACAAAAGGGTAAACAATCTGCCCGATTGTCCCCCAAAACTAAATCGGAGGGTGCAAGCAACATGCGAGGTAAAAAATGACAAGCTCAGAGTCGTGTCTATAAATGCTCGCAGTTTAGTCAATAAAATCAATGAACTGGAGGCAATGATGGCAGCTGAAAAAGTAGATTTAGTGGCGGTTACTGAGACATGGTTCAGTGAGAAAAATAACTGGGACATAACAATACCGGGGTACTCTTTATATAGAAAAGACAGAGAAGGTAGGAAAGGAGGAGGAGTGGCCCTGTATGTGAAAAACAACATAAAAACGAAGCAAATAAAAGTGAGTGAGGTGAACATAGAGTCAGTTTGGGTTACGCTAACAGTTGGCAATCATACAGTAGCTCGTGTAGGGGTGATCTATAGACCCCCTGGACAAGTAGAAGAGCTAGATAATCTGCTGGTTGAGGAAATAGCCAAAATGGCAATGAAGGGGGAAGTTATTATCATGGGGGACTTTAATCTTCCTGATGTGAACTGGAAAACCAAAATAGCTGGGTGCACCAGGAGTACAAATATTCTAAACTCCTTACTGGGATTATCTCTAGCACAAGTAGTTGAGGAGCCGACCCGTAAAGAGGCCATATTGGATTTAATACTCACAAATGGAGGTTTGGTATCGGACGTTGTTGTAGGTGAAAATTTGGGATCTAGTGATCACCAGTCAGTATGGTTTAATATAAGAACAGGGATGGAGCCGCACCACACAAAAACAAAAGTTTTAGACTTTAAAAATACAGATTTTTCTAAAATGAGATTTTGTGTGAAGGAGTCATTATCAGACTGGAGGAGTTTAAAGGGAGTCCAAGAGAAATGGGATTATTTAAAGGAAGCATTATTGAAGGCCACAGGAAATTGCATTCGGCTTGTTAGCAAAAACAAAAAAGGGAAGAAACCACTGTGGTACTCTGCAGAA
Source organism: Leptobrachium leishanense (assembly GCA_009667805.1). Lineage (NCBI taxonomy): Eukaryota > Metazoa > Chordata > Amphibia > Anura > Megophryidae > Leptobrachium > Leptobrachium leishanense. The sequence goes on along the minus strand of CM019073.1, from coordinate 74,130,899 downwards.
GTGGCCAAAATAGTGAAGAACAAGAAGATAGCATTCAATAATTATAAAAAAACTCAGCGTGAAGAAGATAGGCAAACCTATAATATTAGGCAGAAAGAGGCAAAGCAATTTATAAGAGCTTCCAAAGCACACGCAGAAGAGAAAATAGCTCAGTCAGTAAAAAAGGGGGACAAAACATTTTTTAGATACATAAACGAGAAAAGAAAAGTAAAACAAGGATTAGTTAGATTAAAAACAAAGGAAGGAAGGTATGTAGAAGAGGATAAAAGTCTCGCTGACTGCCTCAATGAATATTTTTGTTCAGTCTTTGCAGAAGAAAAGGAAGGAAAGGGACCTCAGGAGAGAACACTAAAGAGACATTTACATATGAGTTTACAGAGGAGGAGGTTCTAAAGCAGCTGTCTAAAGTAAAGACAAGTCAATGGGGCCTGATGGGATCCATCCTAAATTATTAAAAGAGCTCAGTGATGTAATAGCAAAACCGTTAACAAGGATTGGTTAAATAAATCTGTTAACAGCAGTCGTCCCAGAAGACTGGAAATTAGCAAATGTTGTGCCCATTTACAAGAATATGTACAAGAATTTACAAGAATATGAGGAATCGGGAACTATAGGCCAGTTAGTCTTACGTCAGTAGTGGGGAAATTAATGGAAACCATGTTAAAGGAAAGGATTGTTGAACATCTAAAAACACATAGATTACAGGATCAGAAACAACATGGGTTTACCTCAGGGAGATCATGCCAAACTAATCTTATTGATTTTTTTGATTGGGTAACAAAAATAATAGACACAGGTAGTGCAGTAGACATTGCTTATTTAGATTTCAGTAAGGCTTTTGATACTGTTCCGCATAGAAGGCTTATCAATAAATTGCAATCTTTGAGCTTGGATTCCAATATTGTTGAATGGATTAGGCAGTGGCTGAGTGACAGACAAAAGAGGGTTGTGGTAAATGGAGTTTATTCGGCGCAAGGTCTTGTTACCAGTGGGGTACCTCAGGGGTCAGTACTTGGACCCATTCTCTTTAATATTTTTATTAGTGATATTGCAGAAGGTATTAATGGAAAAGTATGTCTTTTTTGCTGATGACCCAAAGATTTGCAACAGGGTTGACGTTCCTGGAGGGATCAGCCAAATGACAAATGATTTAGGTAAACTAAAAAAATGGTCGGAGTTGTGGCAATTGAGTTTTAATGTGGATAAGTGCAAGATAATGCACCTGGGACGTAAAAACCCAAGGGCTGAATATAGAATATTTGATACAGTCCTAACCTCAACATCTGAGGAAAGGGATTTAGGGGTCATTATTTCAGAGGATCTAAGGGTAAGTAGTCAATGTAATAGAGCAGCAGGAAATGCTAGCAGAATGCTTGGTTGTGTAGGGAGAGGTATTAGCAGTAGGAAAAGGGAAGTGCTCATGCCACTGTACAGAGCACTGGTGAGACCTCACTTGGAGTACTGTGTGCAGTACTGGAGACCGTATCTCCAGAAGGATATAGACATCTTAGAGCGAGTTCAGAGAAGGGCTACTAAAATGGTGTACGGCTTGAAGGAGAAAAGTTACCAAGAAAGGCTTAATGATCTTAACATGTACAGCTTGGAAAAAAGACGAGACAGAGGAGATATGATAGAAACATTTAAATACGTAAAGGAATTCACAAGGTAGAGGAAGGGAGTATATTAAAAAGGAAACAAAATAGCAAAACAAGAGGACATAGTCTTAGATTAGAGGGGCAAAGGTTTAAAAGTAACATCAGGAAGCATTATTTTACTGAGCGGGTGGTGGATACATGGAACAGTCTTCCAGTAGAAGTGGTAGAGGCCAAAACAGTAATTGAATTTAAGCAAGCATGGGATAGGCATAAGGCTATCCTAAACAAAAGATAAATCCAAGTTAAGTATCCATGTAATTGGGCAGACTAGATGGGCCGAAAGGTTCTTATCTGCCGACATTTTTCTATGTTTCTATATATATATATATATATATATATTGAAAATGTAAACATTAACAATGCCTACAACATAATACCACCACATATCCTCCCAGCATTATACAAAAGTGTTTAAAAATTTATACCACCACACCTGGCCGAATGTAAGTCCGAAAAACCCAAGAGATCCACCTTCCCAATTTTTGAATCTACATTCCAGACAAACCAAGCCGAGAAGCTTCGGTTGCAGCACCAATCCGGAAGGGGTGAGATCCAAATTCGTCTGGATTCCTCCCCAAACTCACCAAACCCTTCTTCAAAATAGCCACAAACTGATACCTAGATAATGCCGAGCCATCTGCGTGACATAAAAAGGCCACTCCAGACTCAACCCGCACCTCCAAAAATTCCTTAACGTTCCTGACCGGACAAATAAAGCAGTTATGCATTCTGGATAAACCAACGCTACGCCCCTTACCCAATTGATCCGTCTTGGATGTAGAAACCCAAACAACCACCTCCTCATCTCCTAACCATACCGCATCAGCTCCCAAACCACCACCACCTTCTTACAATTACAAACCAACTCACCTACTCGAAATGCTCCAAAAATCCCAAACAGAAAGCTGCCCTCATGAGCAAAAACCTCATAAGTTGAATCTGAAAAAGAAAAACCAAGGCGGCCAGCGACTGCCGCACCACCCCAGGAGATACCCCCGCTTCGAACAACCGAATGAGGTATGCTCTAAGCAGGCTCTCCTCATCCCAGCCACCAACCGCAATGTACCTGAAACGCTCCCCCAATGCGTCCCAATCCCACCTGATTCAGGAATACGCCTTCCAAGTGGAATCAGACAAAAACAACACCTCTCACCCATCCTCCAAACTTTCTGAGCCTAGCTGCCAAAAACCCTCCTGACACAGGGTGCCCACCTCTTCCGCCTTCGGAGCCAGAGAGCGAAACCTGTCCCACTGTAAACGAGACAAAGCAACCCCCACTGTGTTAAGGCGTCCCGGAACATGCCGCGCCCTGCAGAAAACATAAAATTTAAAACAAAGCAGCACAAAACTATTCAGCCACTAGATGACTGGCAACGATGAAGCTGACAGGGAATTGACCGCCGACACCACCGCCATGTTATCCAACGATAGAAGCTTTCGTAACCGCAACTTACTGACCGACAAGGCCTCTTCCACCTGCCTTAAAGCTTCTACGACTTTCACCAAAAGTAAACGACACTCACACTTGACCAAGTCAATCTCAATCCCCAGGAAAGTGATGATTGACGCCCGGGCCTTCTGTCTTATCGGACGCCAAAGGAACACCAAATTGATGTGCTATCCATTGAAAAGACCGAAGAATGTGAAGACATTGCCCTGTCCCTTTCCTACCCACACAAGAAAATCGTCCAGATAATGTGTCAAGTTAACCGACCCTACCACCACACGACCGACCCATTCCAAAAACGTGCTAAAACACACAAAAAGGAACAGGAAATGGAACAACCCATAGGCAAACCTAAATCCACATAAAATTCACCTTCAAACCAAAACTCTAGAAGGTGATAACATGAAGGATGAATAGGTAAGAGCCGAAATGCCGATTCAATAGCCATCAAAGCTCCCTTTCCTGCATCCCGGACCAAACCAACCGCTGAATCAAATGCAACATACAGTTGTGTTCAAAATTATTCAACCCCCACTGAAATTGAGTGTTTTGGCCAGTTTGACATTGATTTTGATCATTCAGTCATCTTGCTTACAATTAGGTCAGACAAATATAACATAACATTTATAATGAAATAACCACAAATGTCTTTTCTGTGCTCACATCATTATCAGTTTTATTCAACCCCCAAGTGACATTCAAACTTAGTACAACATCCTTTTACAGTTATAACAGCTTTTAAACGTGAAGCATAGCTTGACACAAGTGTCTTGCAGCGGTATCTTTGCCCATTCGTCATGGGCAAAAGCCTCCAGTTCAGTCACATTCTTAGGCTTGCGCACTGCAACTGCTTTCTTTAAGTCCCACCAGAGGTTCTCAATCGGATTTAAGCCAGGTGACTGCGATGGCCACTCCAAAATGTTCCAGCCTTTAATCTGCAACATGCTCTAGTGGACTTGGAGGTATGCTTGGGATCATTGTCCTGTTGAAAGGTCCAAAGTCTCCCAAGCCTCAGGTTTGTGACGGACTGCATCACATTGTCATCCAATATCTCCTGGTACTGAAGAGAATTCATGGTACCTTGCACACGCTGAAGCTTCCCTGTACCTGCAGAAGCAAAACAGCCCCAAAGCATGATTGACCCCCCGCCATGCTTCACAGTAGGCAAGGTGTTCTTTTCTTCATAGGCCTTGTTCTTCCTCCTCCAAACATAGCGTTGATCCATGGGCCCAAACAGTTCTAATTTTGTTTCATCAGTCCACAGAACACTATCCCAAAACTTCTGTGGTTTGTCACATGACTTTTGGCATACTGCAGTCGACTCTTCTTATTCTTTGGAGACAGCAAGGGGTGCGCCTGGGAGTTCTGGCATGGAGGCCTTCATTACGCAGTGTGCGCCGTATTGTCTGAGCTGAAACTTCAGTACCCACATCTGACAAATCTTTTCTCAGTTCCTCAGCAGTCACACGGGGACTTTTCTCCACTCTACGCTTCAGGTAGCGCACAGCAGTCGAAGTCAGCATCTTCTTTCTGCCACGACCAGGTAGCGTTTCAACAGTGCCCTTTGCCTTGAATTTGCGAATGATGCTTCCTATGGTCTCTCTTGGTATGTTTAACATCTTTGCAATCTTCTTATAGCCATTGCCCTTCCTGTGAAGAGTAATCACCTCTTCTCTTGTCTTCCTGGACCATTCTCTTGACTTCACCATGTTTGTAACCACACCTGTAAATGTCTAGAAGGAGCTGAGTATCACAGTCATTTTAAAGCTGCCTAATTGGTGCTTATTATGCTTTATTGCTGCTCCGTGACATCCACAGGTGTTTTCAATACCTGATTGAAAACACTTGAATGAACCTCTGTTCTTCAGAGTGGTAGTCTTTAAGGGGTTGAATAATTGTGTCAATGAAGAATTCACAAAAGAAACATTTACTACTGTATTACAAAACCAATTGATGTCATTTTAGTTGCATATGGTTCTTTAAAAAGTCCTTGTAGGATTTCATTCTGAATACAATTACAAATGTACACTATATTCCCTAAAACCCTTTACAGCATTGGGGGTTGAATAATTTTGAACACAACTGTATGACACCGAGGCCAACTCCTCCCCAATATCACCATTCACCGATCCTCCCCGTGGATAAGACAAATGATGAATCAACCGAAATTCCCCAGCCTTCCTCTTAGGCACTGCCCCCCAAAGGGAATATCCTCAAATCCCACACCGGCGGTGACGAGAATGGACCCGCCATCCGATCGGCCCCAATCTCCTTGTAAACCTTCTCCTGAACCACCACCGGCTATTCCCGTGCCGACTTCAAATTCCTCAGCTTGCCACCCCCTGGCCGAGCAACAAAGGGAATCCGAAAACCATTCCCGAAACCGACTCGCAGAAACTCTGCATCCCTATGTTTTCCATAAAGCCTTAGCCATGGTAACATTGCGTTGAGTTTCACTGGGGAAGCCCCCATCTCCAGACCCTCCAAAAGGCAAACCGCCCTGTCTCACACTCAAGAAACACCTGGACAACTAATGCAATCCTCCACAATTTGAACATTCATGCTTAAACTTGCATTGTCCCTCGTTAAACTGCCAATCGGACCCCTACTTAGAACCTGCCGGTGGAGAACTTGCACCTCCCCCACCGGTGACTCCCAGAAAGGGCAAAGCCTTCTGAGCCCCCATCAAACGTAACCACAACATCATGTCCATCTGGTCCCACCCCATACCCGGGTGAGCCGCCAGACGTTGCCTAAACTGCTCATCGTATTTTCACCACGTCCAACTTCCATAAATCCGATAAGCCTCCCAAATCCCATCCACATAGCAAAAAAGAGCTGAACAATGCTGGGGCTTCTTTTCCCCTACCACACTGGGCAAAATACAAAAGGTCCGTAGCCAATTCCCAAACGATTTATGCATCCTCCGATACCTCTATTCCTTTCCTCTTTTAACCCTTCCTTAGACGACTCGTCCTAAACACTTGCAACCTCATCCAACGGCAGCAAGGAAAGAGCTCCACATACTCACTACGCCAGATACTCTCCTTAACCTCCTGCTTCAAATGTAACCCCAAAGGACCAGCAAATGACACATAAGCATTCCTCCTGGCTACATCCGCCACCCCTAAAGACTCACCGAGCGAACCTGACACTCCACTCGGCCCCCTGAAGCAACTGCTTCACCACCGAGAGCCACCAGCTCTCCAACCGACTTCTCCGCAACCCTCCAGGCCTGGGCCAAATCAACTCCCTGACCAACACCCCCGTTTGAACCCGGCCATGCTTCAAACGCACCCTGTAAAAAGACATAATGGAACTCCTATCACTCCCACTTCCATTACCTGATGCCACACTAGGCCCAGCCGCACTTCCTTGAACCTCCGACGCCACACACTCCATAGCTGACACTCCGACTCCACCAGCCTGAAAATCACCAACCGGCTGCGGACTCTGCTCCCGAACCATAGGAACTGTGGACAAAAATACATTTCTACGATGAGCCTCGGACCCCGAAGTGCCATAACCACCTTCCCGCTCCACCGCACCAAAATCTGGAGCCACCACACCTTCACCACCTGAACATAAAATCCCTTTGGGTTCCCGAGAAACCTAATCCCGCACAATATTATTATTCTATTATTATTCTTTATTTATAAAGCGCCAGCATATTCCGCAGCGCTGTACAATAAGCACAGTATAGACAGGGTTACAATACATTGAACAACATTTGACAAACAGTACAGGAGGAGATGAGGGCCCTATTCCCGTAGGAACTCACAATCTGGGAGGGTTGGGGTTGGAAACAGGAGGAGAGGACTGTAAGGTGAGAGTGATTGAGGATTGCGTCAGTGAGTTGGGTGGTAGGCCTCCCTAAATAGGAATGTTTTCAGGGAGCGTTTGAAGGAAGAGAAGTTAGGGGAAAGTCTGACAGCACGAGGGAGAGCGTTCCAGAGAGTGGGGGCTGCGCGTGAGAAATCCTGCAGTCTATCATGGGAAGAGGTGATGCGGGGAGAAGCTAGGCGCAGGTCACTGTTTGACCTTAGGGAGCGGGCTGGGGTGTATTTGGTGATTAGTGAGGACAGGTAGTGGGGAGCTGAGTTAGTGAGGCTTTTGTAGGTAAGGATAAGGATTTTGAACTTAATTCTGCAGTGGAATACCACCTCCCCTTCCACCAAATACCTGTCCGCCGAAACCTCCGTCACAGAGACAGACCTCAATCCACTCCTGGGACCCCTGGCAGACAGCCGCACCACTCCTCTACCCGAAGACCTCCACACTCCTTCTCTGCTGGTAGCGTTCACTACACCGACCTGAAACCGAAGAATCCATAGAAACCGGGACTGGCCTCGAGCTCCTACCTGCCAACCAAAACTGTTGGAGAGGAGTCTGTACTTAAAGGGATACTCTAGGCAACATGACCCCCTAAGCTTTTTTTAGGTGGTAATGATGTCCTAAGTATGCCCTTTTCCTCCGCTGCCCCCTCCGCTCAGCCGATCGGCTGAAACAGCTGAGAGACGCGGAGGACTTTACTCCGCCCTCCCAGCTGTCAGTCAGCAGAGCGGGATTCGTATTTTCCGCTTCTGCCGACTATTGCCGAGTAGGAGATGTCATCACGCTGAAAGCGCGATGACGTCTCCAACTCGCTGCAGTAGCTGGCGGCAGCGGCTGAGATTAGTGTTGCGCAAATCCTCTTGCGTGTAACACTAATCAAAGAAGATGATGGAGCCGGGAGGAAGCCTGCTGATTGGCTGGTTTACGTGAGGCACCCATGCGCGCTTCTCACCTAAACCATTAGCCAAGTTGAAGATTTCCCACGACGGGAGCGGAAGAGGAGGGAGGTGAGTATAAAAAAAAGACCGCCGTTGGAAACCAGTGGTTTATAGGGTAAGTATTACATTAATAAAAAAAATACTGAAAAACTAGGTAGGGCAATAGGTATAATATAATTTAAAAAGGGGGTGATTTTTAGCCTAGAGTGTTCCTTTAATGGATGATACTACTTGTCTGGGTCTGGTGCCTGGGTATACATGTATCTGGGGTCTGGTGCCGGAGTATTAATGTTGTGTATTTTTGTAACTTTATTCTAATACGTTTAACAATGTAATTTCATAAGATAATTTTAAGAAGGTGTGTTTAGGGGCGGAGTTTAGGGTAGAGTAGGTGGGGCAACTGGTGGCGAGTAACTCTTGAGGTCTGGCTAGTAGCTTGGGAATTGAAATTTTGAGCCCTGTAAATAGCACGGACAAATGCGTACTTACTATAGGCTGCGCCCACTTCGGCTCGGTTTCAGACTCTTATGGGTTTCTTTCCGGTGAACCCAATAAACAACCTCTCCAAACGATAGCAGCACATCAAGGGCAAGAAAATACTTTAACAAAAACAAAAAACATAAAACACATTGCCTAGGACTAGTGATGCACTAATTTTTTTTTTTTTTTCTATAGTCGTGTGTATTTATATAATAAATTTGGACCTCTCTCCCTCCCCTTCTGTGCGGAGCAGCGGTGAAAGTCAGGCACCGTTTGGAAGGGCACAGCATGCCCTTCCAAACGGTGGCTGGCTTTAACTCCTTGGGGGCCGGATCCCGATTCCGTGCCGAAAAGCCCCAGATCGGGATCCTCTCCAGGAGCTGGCCGACATCTTGGATGTCGGCCAAGCTTCCGGGATCTCCCCCTGACGACTGGCGTCATCGTGCATAGCGCGATGACGTCAGTTTTAGAGTTAACCCCTAGCTGTCACCAATGGTGGAGATAGGGGGTTCATTGGAACCCCTATCTCCCGATCCGTGGCAGCTAGGGGTTAATGTTTGGTATCATTAAGCCAGAGCATGGCCTTTCGAACAATACCAAACATGACCAGGTTAAAAGTTAAGGAAAAAATATATATATATTTTAAAAAAAATAATTGTGTTTTGTTTTGTTAATGCAGCAATATTGTTCCCATTTCAATTATAATGTGAACAATGATGCTGCACTACAGATTTTTATATGGGGTGCGTTTGGTAAAAATCGCTTAATTTTCCCCCAAAAAAAAATGTAACGAGTCCCCATTTCTAATTTTTTTAACAAGAGCAACTCCTAGAAAATATAACCGCAAATGCTCGCAGGTTATAATGTGAAAAAAAGCACTTTACACGTTGTAAATTATTGAAAATTCAAATTTTATTGCATTTTTTGCTATAATATTCAGGCAGGACATGACCTATAATATAATAATGATATATTATGAATCTGCCGAGTCTGCCGGAAAGAACGATCTATAACATGTCTGGGTCATATTATAAAATATGGCTTCAAACGCGTTTAAACATGATGAGCGAAACCGGTAAAAATGAGCTCAGCAAACCGGCGTGAAATGGCTCAGCAGTGAAAGGGTTAAAGTAATAAATGTTATGAATTTTAAATTAATCTACAAAAAGGTCATTCCATGTCAAATCAACCAATGCATAAAACCTTAATGCCATGGGTTTGGTTAATTTTTGGTACATCTGTACCTTACCATGAGATGTTTAAAAATATTTTTTTTCAAAAAAATTGTACGCTTGTTTTTGAGATGTTGTTGAACTTTCAATTTTTTTTAACCCCTTACATGCCAGATCGCGATGCAGCGCCACATCGCAATTTAGCTCCGGTGGGGGCCGCCATCTTGGATGGCGGCTCCACCTCTGGGTTTCCCTTCGCTTCCTGACCTATCGCGCATAGCGTGATAACGTCAGATAGCCAGGGAGCCCGTAGCTGCCCGGGAATTTCCCAAGGAAATCCCCTGGTGGAGATAAGGGGTTCCTTTGAACCCCAATGTCTCCAGAACCGTGGCAGCTAGGGGGTCATGTCATTCGAAAGGTCTGAGCATGGCCTTTCGAATGATACCAAACATGACCATGTTCAAAGTAAAAATAAAATAAATTTTAAAAAAAATGCTTCTATTTATTTATTTTTTTTGTGTGTTGTTTTTATTAATGCAGCAATATTGTTCACATTTCAATTATAATGTGAACAATGATGCTGCACTAATGATTTCTTTTTCTATGGGGTGCGTTTACTAAAAATCACGTAATTCCCCCAAAAAATATAACAAGTCCCCATTTCTAATTTTTGTACAAGCGCACCCCATAGAAAATATAACTGCAAACGCTCATGTGATAAAATGTGGGAAAAAAACAGTTTACATGCTGTAGATGATTAAGGCTAGGGTCAGACGAGCGTGATTTCTACGGACTGTACGTCCGTGCAGTACGGACATCGTCAGTACGGATGACGCAGTAGTGGTCACACAGTCCGTTTTTTCACTGAAGTTATTTTTGACGGATGTAGGAGGGAAAAATAAATTACAATGAAAAAACATTCTGTCCGTCAAAAATGCTGGACGTATAAATGCAGTCCGTCTGACCATGCTCCATCACTCACACACAAAGCTATGCAGACGTTGTGGACGTGGCGCACTCCGCACGTCCGTTCTAGCAGTATTACGTTCTTGCCTAACCTGCGTCCGTTTGCAGCGTCCGTCATGCGTCCGCAGTTCAGTGCGGACGTACTTCGTGTGTCGGGCTCCAATGGACTTTCTTTCATGCTATCACGGACGTACTTTTAGGCGCAATCACGGACGTGAACACTACGCTCGTCTGACAGCAGCCTAAAAATTCAAATTGTATTGCACTTTTTGTTATAATATTTAGGCAGGACCTGCTGTATACATATAAAAATGATATATTATGAATCTGCTGAGTCTGCCGGAAAGAATGATATATAATATGTCTAGGTCATCTAATAAAATGTGGCTTCAAATCGCATTTAACCCTTTCCATGCGGAGGACGCGCTCAGCGCGTCCTGCCGCATGTCCTCTTCGCTGCGGAGGACGTGCTCAGCGTGTCCTCCCTTTGCAGCGGCGATCGGACGGGATTCCGGCCGATCGCGGCAGCCCCCCGGTGCGGGCTGACATCCTCAGCCATTGCAGGGAAGGTGCCTGAAGGGGAGGGGGGGGAAGGTCCTTCAGACCTCTCCCCATCAGTGCGGGCCATCGGGTAAAGACAGGTACTGGTTGGAAGGGCACAGCCTGCCCTTCCAAGCGGCGGCTGTCATTAACCCCTAGGGGGCTAAGATGCGCCGTATCGCGGTCCCCTCCCGGAGCTGGACAACATCTTGGCCAAGCTTCCGGGATATCCCCCTAACTACTGGCGTCATCGCGCTAGCGCCAGTTTCGAAATTAACCCCTTGCTGCCACCTATGGTGGAGGGGGGGTTCATTGGAACACCCTATCTATCTCCAGATCAGTGACAGCTCGGGGTTAATGTTTGATATCATTGGAGTGGCCAGAGCGTGGCCTTTCCAATGATACCAAACATGACCATGTATAATGTAAAAAAAATTAAAAATTAAAAATTTAAATAAAATTTAGTGCAGCAATATTGTTCCCATTTCAATTATAATGTGAATAATGATGCTGCACTAACGATTTTTTCTATGGGGGCGTTTGCTAAAAACCACGTAATTTTCCCCCAAAAAAGTAACGATTCCCGGTTTCTAATTTTTTTAACAAGCGCAACACATAGAAAATATAACCGCAAATGCTCGCATGTTAAAATGTGAAAAAAAAACACGTTGTAAATTATTGAAAATTCGAATTTTATTGCATTTTTTGTTATAATATACAGACATGACATAACGTATACATATAATAATGATATATTATGAATCTGCCGAGTCTCCCGGAAAGAACGATATATAATATGTCTGGGTCGTATAATAAAATGTGACTTCAAATCGCATTTAAACATGATGAGCAAAACCGGTAAAAATGAGCTCCGCACAGAGGTGTGAAAAAGCTCAGCAACGAAAGGGTTAAACATGATGAGCAAAAGCGGTAAAAATGAGCTCCGCACACAGCAGTGAAATGCCTCAGCAGTGAAGGGGTTAAACACCACACAAAGGAATAAAGTCTGCATTTGGGGATTTCAATGCAGAGAAGGTACGGAGTTACCTCAGCAGAGGGTGCAAAGTCAGTTCCGTGACGCGCACTATTGATTTCAGGAAGGTTCAAGGATGTACTGCTTGATGCTGAGGCTTGGGCGCAAGAGTTTGATTTGACACTGAGAGGATGAATGGCAATAATTAGATTTCTGCCAATTCCTCAAAATGTGTCCTATTTCAGAAGTGTAATCTTCAGTTCTTATGTAAGAGCAGTGGCGGCACTAGGGTTGGTGTCACCTGGTGCGGTAACTTATGGTGTTACCCCTGAGTTTTACGGTTTCCTTTTTTTTATCTACTCTTACTCACAAATCAGTACTCCCATATAACATTGAATGCTCATACATGGCGCACATTACTGTGAGGTTTATTGCTGTGAAGCTCTGTGATATGCTCACACACACTGGCGAACTGCCAGCAAGTACGGTGCCTGTTCGAAGGCAGTGAAAGTCCCCATAGAGAAGTAATGATTCATCTGTTCAGAGAACATCGAACGGCAGAGAAATGTCCCAATGTCCGGTGGTTTCATTCGGCAGGTTTATTCAGGCGTGCCGTACACCATAGGTTTCAATGTTAAAAATATTCCCGTTATTATACAATATCTAATAAACCGTTCATTCCTTTAACCCTGTCGCTGCAGATCGCTGTGCCCCCCCCCCCCCCGGTGCGGGCTGACATCCTCCTTGTCAGCCCAGCACCCGGGACCGCCGCTGGCACCATTAGATGTGATTTTTTATTCAGGCCCCCCCCCCCCGCGTGTGCGGAGGAGGTGCCTGAAAGGGAGGGGGGAGGTCCTTCGGATGTCGGCCAAGCTTCCGGGAGTGCCCCCTGACGACTGGCATCATCGTGCATAGCACGATGACGCCAGTCCTGGAGTTAAAAAAATGGTCGGAGCTGTGGCAATTGAGTTTTAATGTGGATAAGTGCAAGATAATGCACCTGGGAAGTAAAAACCCAAGGGCTGAATATAGAATATTTGATACAGTCCTAACCTCAACATCTGAGGAAAGGGATTTAGGGGTTATTATTTCAGAGGATCTAAGGGTAAGTAGTCAATGTAATAGAGCAGCAGGAAATGCTAGCAGAATGCTTGGTTGTGTAGGGAGAGGTATTAGCAGTAGGAAAAGGGAAGTGCTCATGCCACTGTACAGAGCACTGGTGAGACCTCACTTGGAGTACTGTGTGCAGTACTGGAGACCGTATCTCCAGAAGGATATAGACATCTTAGAGAGAGTTCAGAGAAGGGCTACGAAAATGGTGTACGGCTTGAAGGAGAAAAGTTACCAGGAAAGGCTTAATGATTTTAACATGTACAGCTTGGAAAAAAGACGAGACAGAGGAGATATGATAGAAACATTTAAATACGTAAAGGGAATCCACAAGGTAGAGGAAGGGAGTATATTTAAAAGGAAACAAAGTAGCAAAACAAGAGGACATAGTCTTAGATTAGAGGGGCAAAGGTTTAAAAGTAACATCAGGAAGCATTATTTTACTGAGAGGGTGGTGGATACATGGAACAGCCTTCCAGTTGAAGTGGTAGAGGCCAAAACAGTAATTGAATTTAAGTAGGCATAAAGCTATCCTAAACAAAAGATAAATCCAGGTAAAGTATCCATGTAATTGGGCAGACTAGATGGGCCGAAAGAAAATGTCGGCAGATAAGAACCTATGTTTCTATGTTAACCCCTAACTGCCACCAATGGTGGAGATAGGGACATCATTGGAACCCCCTATCTCCTGATCCGTGACAGCTGGGGGTTAATGTTTGGTACTGTTGGATCGGCCAGAGCATGGCCTTTCCAACGATACCAAACATGACCATGTAAAAAGTTTTTTAAAAAAAATAAAAATGACAAATAAACATATATTTTTTTATTTGTTAATGCAGCAATATTGTTCCCATTTCAATTATAATGTGAACAATGATGCTGCACTAACGAATTTTGTATGCGGTGCGCTTGTTAAAAATCGCAATTTTCCCCCCAAAAAAAGTAACGAGACCCCATTTCTAATTTTTTTAACAAGCGCACCCCATACAAAATATAACCGCAATTGCACGCATGTTAAAATGTGAAAAAAAAATCAGTTTACATGTTGTAAATTATTGAAAATTAATATTTTATTGCATTTTTTGTTATAATATACAGACAGGACATGACGTATACATATAATAATGACATATTATGAATCTGCTGAGTCTGCCGTAAAGAACGATATACAATATGTCTGGGCCATATACTAAAATAAGGCTTCAAAACGTGTTTAAACACGATGAGTGAAACAGGTAAAAATGAGCTCAGCACAGAGGCGTGAAATGCCTCAGCGGCGAAAGGGTTAATCTGTAGTAAAAAGCCTCTTATCTATTTATTTTTTTAGTATCTTTCAGGCATTTTTTTAAAAAAAACATTTTTTTTTCTAATAGTGGTTTCTCTTTTTTTCTGTAACAGACCTTTTTATTATCATTCATAGGACCTTACATGTTAATTCCAGACATTTTCGTTCTGTTTTTTTTTTTTTTTTTTAAACGGCGGGCGACGGGTTTGCGGCGGCATTCGGTGGCTGATTCCCTGCACTTCAGGGACCCTTCAGTGAATTCAATCGGGAAAATTGATTCCCAAAGCGCGGGGAACAACAGAACACTGAAATGTCTGCGTCATTTCGGTGCTCTATGAATATCCCCTTTCGTGGTGTTTTTTTGTTTGTTCCCCCCCCCCCCCTGGAAAGTGCCAGTCTAGGTCTTGCCTACCCAGGACATACTTGAAAATGAGAGGAATGTTATTTATTTATAAAGGATTTTACCAGGAACGATACATTGAGATTTCTCTCGTTTTCAAGTATGTCCTGGGTTCAAGAACATTGTTACAGAAATACAAAGTAGTAAAATGCAAGATATTAACACAAAACAAATATACAGATTAACAGAAAATAAATATGTAGGAAATATAGTCACTATGTTACATGTTTACAGGTGCATTCCTTATTGAGGTATGTTAACAGGGAGCTCTTAAGGGACTTTAGACTGGGGGGAAGATTTGATGGCGTCTGGGAGGTTATTCCATAATTGTGGTGCTCTGTAGGAAAATGAGGATCGAGCCACTTTCTTTTTGTATTGTGGTATTGCAAGTAAGGTGCCGGTCCTGGATCGGAGGTTATAGGATGAGGGAACTGCCGGGGGAAGCAGCATATTCAGGTAGGGTGGTAGCTTCCCAGAAAAGCTCTTAAACACCAGGTTGGAAAGGTGAAGGGGGCGTTTAGATTCCAGTGACGACCAGTTTAGTTCTTTTAACCTGTTACAATGGTGTGTCATGTAGTTACATTGTAGCACAATGTGACACAATGAGTTATACAATGTTGTAAGTTTCTGGAGGTGCGTTTGCGGGGCGGCTGCATACACTACATCTCCGTATTCAATAGCTGGCATAAGCATTTGTTGTATAATCTGCTTTCTTACTGCAGGGCTCAGGCAGGATTTGTTTCTGTACAGGGGACCTAGTTTGGGGTAAAGTTTAGATGAAAGTTTTTCAATGTGGGGGCCAAAGGATAGATTTGGGTCTAACCACATACTTAGATTTGAGAGAAGTGACTGTGGTCAACGTGCCATTTGATTTTGTCCTGACACATAGATGGGGATTTTGCAATTTGTGTAGTTAAGGTGCTGTTCCAAAGAGCATTGTAACAGTTTTGTCAGCATTTAGAAAAAGTTTGTTATCTTTGATCCACTTTTCTACCCCTGTGAATTGTTCTTTCAGCACGGCCTCCAGCTGTGGGAGATCTGGTTTGTTTGTATAGATTACAGTGTTGTCTGCATACATGTGTACAGTTGAGGCTTTGCAGACATTGGGCAGATCATTTATGAATATTGTGAATAGCGGGGGACCGAGTATCGAGCCTTGGGGTACACCGCACGTGACTGGGAGGGGGAGGGAAGTGCTGTCAGAAATGGACACATATTGCGACCGATCAGATACATATGATTGAAACCAGGTTAGCGTGCAATCACCAATACCAGAGTTTTTAAGTTTTTGTAATAAGATGCCATGGTCTACTGTGTCAAAGCCCTTGGCAAAATCAAGGAAGATGGCTCCATTTAGGTTTCCTTGTTCCATACCAGCCTGGATATCATTGGAAACTTTTAAAAGGGCAGTTGTGGTTGAATGATTTGGACGGAAGCCGGATTGATCTGGGGTTAAATAGTTCAAATACTGATAGTAATCGCGTAATTGAGTGTAAACACATTTTTCCAGAATTTTTGACATTACAGGAAGCAATGATATTGGACTGTAGTTTGATACCAAAGTATTGTCTCCACTTTTATGGATAGGTACCACTCTCTCAATGTATCCTTCCTGGTAAAATATTTTGGTGTTTAAAAAAAAAATGTAATTAAAATTTTTGGGTGTCACCCTAGGGGGTGGTGTCACCTGGTGCAGGCTGCACCCCCGCCCCCTTGTGACGCCACTGTGTAAGAGGTACCTTACTCCTCATTCTGCATATTGTATTTTCCCTTGGGAGTCTGAATTGTAGGGGTCGACCGATTATCGGTACCACCGATATTTGGGGCCGATATTCTGCATTTTTCACGTTCTCGGTATCGGGCCATTTCATTGCCGATATTCCGATAACGCAGAGAAGCTGAGATCCCTCTGAGCATGCGTCAGATCCCGGGCCCGGCACTGATTCAGCGACTCTGGCCGGCAGTGATGAGGTCACTCCGAGGTCTCCCCCTCCCATCTGCTTGTCACAGTAAGAAACGGAGGGGGAGGAAGCTCATTCAATTAAAAAAGTTGTGTGTTTGTTTTTTTACGAGCGTCCGTTGGTTGTGCTCCTCCCCTGATCTCTCCCTGTCTGCTCTTCCTTAGTGCTGTACAGCCAGTCTGTAAAACTCCCCTTCATCGTTCAGACTGGCTGCAATAAATCCTCCTAATCTCTACTGTCCGGACCCCCCCCCCCCCGCGATTAAATAAATAAATAGATCACAGCACCCTTTATGTGCCTGCACACAGCAATGTAAAGCTCCATGCATTTGGCACTGCAGGTTTCTGTGTAATACCAAAAAAAGAGAAAATAAAGTTAGAGACTGTGAAAGAAATGGGGTGGTTGCAATTCCTTAATCCATCACACTTTTTTCAAACACTTTATTTTCCTCGGTTATGTTTACAATTTATACACTCGTTAATTACCTAGCGTGTCACCCTTCTCCTCTTAGGCTAGGGTCAGACGAGCGCATTTGTACTGTGCGTCAGTGTGTTACGAACGCACGTTGTGACGGAAGACACAGTAGTGGCACATGGTCAGTTTTCGTGAGTGCTGTTATTTTTGACGGATGTAGATGGGAAATAAAAAACCATTTTGTCCGTCAAAAATGCTGGACGTATAAATGCCGTCCGTCTGACCACGTTCCATCACTCACACACAAAGCTATGCAGACGTTGCGCACTCCACGTGTCCGTTCTAGCGGTTTAACGTTCTTTCTTACTTGCGTACGATTGCTACATACGTTGTGCGGACGCACTTCGTGTGTGGGGCATCATTGGTCATGATTCTATGCTACCACAGATGTACTAATGTGCGGCTACACGGACGTGATTACTGCGCTCGTCTGACCCCAGCCTTAGATTGTAAGCTCTCGTGCAGGGTCCTCTCCTACTGTTTTGTAGTTGTAATGTGTATGTATATTTGTTATTCTGTGTCTCCCTTTTGTACAGCGCTATGGAACTTGTTGGCTGTATGCTTGTAACCGTATAGAAATTGTGAAAAAAATTTCCCCCTCCAAAAATTTAAATGTACAGAATATCGGCACCTGATATCGGTTATCGGCCTGAAAGGCTGCCGATAATCGGTATCGGTGCCTAAAAAGTGATATCGGTCTATCCCTACTGAATTGTATTGGAGATACCATGTAGCCATGAGAGCATAACCTCACTTTTATTGGTCTTGTCCACACTCAGCTGGTTTTGGTCCTTAGTCCTGCACCTCCTTCAGGACATTCTCAGCCTGTTTCGCCCTCCTTCAGCTCTGGCACTCTTTTACCATGTTCCATCCTCTCTCTATTCGCTGATCTGTCATTTCACAGAAAAACTATTACTCTTCCACTGAGAAATGGATTGCCAGGGTGAAGAAGGTAAGGGAAGCAGAGAAAATACATTATTCTTACAAGGGGATTATTCTACATCTCATGCCATATAGTGCAGACTGATTGATTTTTCTATTAAGCAGGCATTGTCCTCCTAATTAATACTCACCAGCCATAACATTTCTTTCATGCCCTTAAATACAGCTTTGCTTTCCCAGTGTTTCCAAACAGAACTGATCCCTCCTGTTACACTCTACCACTCCATCTGTACTTATTTGATCGCTCGGGATAAGGTTCATTGGGCAACTCCTTTAAAAGGTTTGCAGAACATAAGCCACTTTGCAGTAATCGACTCAAGAAACTTGACGTGGAGGTAGCATAGCTGTTTAGACGATATATGAGCAGTATTACAATCTGCCGGCTAAAACGGGAATGCTAAGGTGGAAAAGCTGAGCCTGCAGGTTACCCCTTAGCTTCCCCGTTTTAGCTCCATATTACGGGGCAGGTGCTGATTCAGCAGCCTGCCCCATAATGCAGCGCTAACACCCCGCCACAAGTAATCACCTCCTGGATTCCGTAGGACTCCATGGAGGCATGTGCTGTCTAGTCAGCTGACCTGCAGGATCTCAGGTCTCTCAAGATCCTGCAGGTCCGTGGAGTGATTGAGGGAGACAGGGGAATTTTTTCCCCAGTCTCACTCTGCTCCCGGCAGCCAGAAGAAGCGGATCGGGCCGCTGTTCTCACCGCGGGATGAGAGGTGAGTATCTGATTTTTGGGGGATTTTACAGCTGGTGTTAAATGATTCTGCAGAAGCGGAATCATTTAGCACCAGCTTCTTGCTGTGGTTAACTTTTCATTTAACTGCAGCAGGACGTACATAGCGTTAGGACTTTGTAATGCTTACGTTGATTACGCTTTTGTGCTCCCCATGCTAAGCATAGGGAGCACAAAGTACAGTAAGTTTGTGCTAGAAAGCGCAATCTTCGATGCGTTAACGTTTTTTTTTAAACCCGTTATCGTTCAGATTATAATATGAGCAGGCTTCGCTAGGGCCACAACCTAGCATTAAGGCTCACATAGCATGAAGAGACATGGGGTACTATTACAATCTTAAGTTTCATTTCTTTTGTCAACTGCAGGTTTTGAAACCATGTGTATGTGACAGTAATAGTTGTATTTGATATCCTTTTTCTATTTGCACTGTAGGTGTGTTTTGAATGCCGGTTACTTCTGACGTGCAACATTTTGTAAATGGATGATGAAGACTGGAAAATGGCCCCACCTCATAAATTTAAGAATCGTGTTGAATGCAAGACCTTACATGGTAGCCAAATCAACTACCTATACACAGAGAAATTAAAAAGCAAAACTCATTTATTGCCGAATAAGAATCATGGAGCCGTTCACAACTGCATTTTGAAGCCTCAAGATGGCCGGGGAAAACCATATAGTAATAAATCTACAGAAGTGGGACATTATCCTTCGATAATGGAGAAAAAAAATGTATCTAAGCAGTACATTCAACAAAATCACCTTGAAACCAAAGCACCGACTCCAATCCATTGCAAAAGAGATATAATATATTTAAATAAAAATAAATTTTTAACAAATGAAACAGGTTTTCATGATCTTAATCATCACCAAGAATCCACTCATTTCACTGGAATTCCTTTACGCAATGTAAATAAAAGTACAATGGCTCAAATTAACAAAACAACACCTCAAACTTTTGTCAGTGAAACACAAAATCATGACCGAGTGCCTCTGGGATACACTGTGGATGGAGCTCACAGCAAAGTATATGATACACCAATATGCAGCAAAGATATCCTTTCCGTGAATAATGCATTTGCCTGTAAAGGGACATGTATAGACCCTACTCAAAAGCCAATAGTTAATAACTCTACCAAAGTACCAAGGGAAAAAATATTCAGAAATACATCTCATTCTAAAGGTATAGTGAACCTGGGGATCAATAAACCTGAAGAGAACTCCGTACACCAGACATTTCTGCTTATTGATAGCCAAGGCTTGCCGTACACCATGGTCATTGAAAAATCAAAAGTGACTAAAAATAGTCAGCTGTCTGAGGAAACAAAGTCAAACGCCAAGTATAATGTGGCCTCAAGATATGTGGCACGTCGAAAGGGTTATACTTGTCCTGTTTGCTTCAGAATATTTGAATACTTATCCTATCTTCAGAGGCACAGCATTGCCCACTCACAACAAAAGCCTTATTTGTGCAAGATTTGTGGCAAATCTTTTAAAAGGACTTCCCATCTTACACGTCATAAGTATACCCACTTTGGTGGGAAACCTTTTCAGTGCCAAGTGTGTCAACATACATTTCGAGACAATAGCGGACTGAAAAGTCATCAGCAAATTCACAAAGGCTAAAGTGATATTCCCCAAACAGAAAAATGCGTAAAATGAATGCATAACTACAGGAGACACATTTAATTATTTGTTGTGTAAAAGTCATAGTATGAAGTAAGGGATATTACAATATATTTTATAGGTATGCATTTATATCTATAGGTATTTAGAACAATTGTTTGCATAAGCGTAGTTACCTAGTCCCACAGAGAACTGCCTCTGATTTGTATGCATGCACAAAAATTATTATGAAATACTGACAATCAATGTATTTATGTGTTGATCTGTAAATAAGAAAAATGTATAGTCTTCCATTCAGAAATTACTAGGTTTTATGCTCTTGTATTACATCACTAGCCTTGACCCCCTTCACTGTGGACGGCATTCCCACAAGGACACGCTGAGCTGAAGTTCCGAGGCTGGATGCATTTGGCAGGCTTGTTTCATCTGCCGTCATTGTCTAGCTGTCAGGGAATTCCCTGTACATTAGATGTAGGGGTCCTTAGTGCAGTTCACTTTATAAATGAAAAGTGTGGAGTGACGGCACATTGCGTTTTTACTAATTTCATCAAAAACCTAAGCTGCTGTACTGCTGTGACGAGAGGCGGGGGGGAGGACCCCTGTATTGCTATTTACAGGGGTGAAATGGCTCAGCAGCGAAGCGGTTAAAGTATTCGCTTGGCTAGTATTAGCACCTTGTAAGAACTTGTTATAAATGTATCATTCACATTTTGAATGTTGTTACGTGTTGTGCTTTATTTCTTCTAGTTTAAAAGTGTATATCATATTATTTAACCGAAGAATACAGACTCCTGGTAATAGTGATTAGGCTATTAATCATTAACCCCTTAAGGATGGGCAGGGGTTAACACTGGCGAGGGGTACAGGTACGCCTCACCAACAGGTTCCACCACTGATTTCGGCCCACCTCGCAATAGACACGCATCGTTGGCTGCAGGGGGATGGCCTGAGTTCAGGCTGCCTCTCTGTAGCCAAAGACGTGCGGAGCACGACGGAGAGGGGCCATTGCGGCATATTGAAGACAGTGGGGCGTACCTTCACCGGCCACTTTATTGGGTACTCCTATTCAACTGTTTGGCTGATTAACAATTTGTGTTAACAATCACATGGCAGCAAATCAATGCATTTAGGCATCTAGACATGGTGAAGGCGACTTGCTGAAGTTCAAACCGAGCATCAGATTGCCGAAAAGGGGAATTTAAGTGACTTTGAATGTGGCATGGTTGTTGATGCCAGTCAGGCTGGTCAGAATATTTCAGAAACTGCTGATTTACTGGGATTTTGTCACGGCTCACCAGGGCAAAAACAAAGTATGCAGTGTAGCAGAGGTAACGTTCAGATATAAAGACCAAATGGGGGTTTATTGCAAGAATACACAAGGAAGCAATAACAAGGGGCGAAGCATGAATGGAGTTGTACATGGGAAAACAAGACAAATTAGACTTACTGGACATACTAGGAAGGCAGAGTACAGGAGGTGAGTAGCAGAACGGGTTGCAGGTATACAGAGTAGGAAACCACTTAATGCGTTTCACGAGAACGTCTATCTCACTTCATCAGGAGTGTCCTTTAAAGTGTTTCATTCCTTCTTTTAAACTCGTACATTTGATCCTCATTTTGAAGATTGGTATGAGTTTAAAAGAAGGAATGAAACACTTTATCTCACTTCATTAGGAGTGTCCTTTTAGAGGTTCTCATGAAATGCGTTGAGTGGTTTCCTAAGGAAAATTAAACGGCTGACCGTGTGCTTCCAGACCCCGGAGAAAAACGGATCCGAAAGAAGCTGGGACCATGTATGGTGGATCATAGACGATTCTGGACGTTGATTGCGGGAGGTCTGAGCCATTGTGGCATATGTTTATATGCACATTTTGTATGTGCCTTGGAAAGTGTGTTTGTTTTTCGTAATTTTTTTTATTTTTTAAATATATAATATATATATATATATATCTATATTGAAGGTTCAATTGCGATACAGAAACAGAGAAAGATTGAGCAGTATCATAGCAATACAGAAACTCAAACGAACCAAGTTAAGTAAAATATGCGGCAACACACCAGACATGAGGGACATCAATTCCTCTGGAGATTGAACGTGTAGACGTTTACTACAACAGGGCCAAGGCGGGTCACATGGGCCCGTATTCTACAGGGGTAGAAAGAGTGTCATCAGGGGGAAGGTCTGTGGAGGCCAGGAAATGGGACAGAACAGGGTCAGAAGGTGTGTGGGGGATAGGTGGGGAACCTTTCAACATTTGCAGAGAATACCAGGAGGTACGGTAGATGCAATGAGGTTTTTGTATCGTCGGGGAGCGTCGCGATTAAGGGTGACCAATTCTGGAAGAAGGCCATAGTCTGGTCTTCCACGTGTAAGGAGGCTTCTATCCAATCAATTAAAAACCGTGAGTAAACCCTGTCGTACACCATACGAAAAGTGGCAGACTCTGGAAAATCCATTGTGAGAGGATGGCCTTTTTACCTGTGGCTGCTAGCAAAGCGAACCAGAATCTGTGACTTTTCGGATGGGGACGGGCAGGAGCATGAGGGAGAAAGTTGAAAATGGCCCATTCAGGAGTGTTGGGAGCTGTGATTTGAAAGACTGTCGAACAGAACCTATGGATAGAGTCCCAAAACCGCTGAATGTGAGGGCATAACCATAAACAGTGCCAAAGGTCAGCAGGAGAATGACCACATTTGAAACACGCAGCGGTGGGTGTGAGCCTGGCTCTGGCCATCCTATTGGGTGCCATGTAAGCGTGGTGAAGGATTCTGTATAGCATTTCCCAATAATTAGCCGAAGGGATGAGGCGCCAAGATTGTAAAGTGGATTGGATGAGGTCCTGCAGGGTAAGTGTCGGGAAATGAGTGGTCCATTTTAAAAGTGCCATCCAAGGGGTAGATGTAGGCGAGGAAGCCTGTAGGTGGATATAAATACTAGAAGTCGATGGGGGGGGGGGGGAGTGTAGGGAGGTCATGAACAATAGGGAATCCAGAGGATTTGCCCAATCCGCGGGGGTGAAATCAGCAAATTGAGCAAGAAGAAATTGTTGCAGTTGCAGATTAAAGACAGGGTGAAGAGAAAGAGGGGCTATCATGTTACCTAAAGTCGTGAAGGAGAAGGGCAGTCTCTATACCGCATCTACATAGTGATGGAGTTGTGTCAGGCCTCGCTGGGCTAGCGTGTGAAATTTCGTAAAGTTTTTAAGAGATTTTTTTATTAAAATAATATACAATGTATTCTTTCTACGCTTTTTTTTACCCCAGATCAAAGTAAAGACAAGATGCAGATTTAGTGACCCATCTCTATCTGGGGATCCAATAAATTGGTATCAAAATTAAATTGCATGCACGGTATTGCGCCTTAGAACCCGGTTTTTATTGTGGATATTGCGTTCTTTAAAGGCTTCAAGGTGCCTTTTTCTTTGTGCAGCAGTAGACCGAGAACTTTGACACAAATTTTATTGTAGGTCAGTAGTGAATGCCAAGGGTCTGGTACACAAGTAAATACACTAAGCAGTAGGGGAGCAGGTGACTAAAGGAGTAACGCAGTGAAGCATCACATGCCAGGTGTTACCCACCGTTCCCAGATATCACCACAAGGAGGGGTAACGTTTTATGCGTCACTGTTTTTTCAATCCTGTGAGTGCGATTCTAGCGGGGGCTTAAAGTGCAGTACTGTTTATGCAGTGTATCGCTATGGTTTCTCCATATCTGCTTTTTCCTATGTAAATTTCAATCAGTTTTTTTATTCATTTATGCACATCTGCTGGAGGAGGAGATTCTGAAATCTATAAGGTTATATATTACATTTATTCTCGCATCTTGGGTTAGAGCACTCTTTTTCTTTTTTGGTGTCTATATACAGAGTACAGGGCTGTAGATGAGTGTCCAGAATGCAGGGGGTAGTAGTCCTGTAGCAGGGATGGTATGGCAGTACACAGGTACTGAAAACAGTGGGGGGTCTGCAGGCACAGTGAGTTTCTGTAATGTGGGATCCAGGTGGGTGATCCAGAAGCAGGGTCCAGGAGCCATAGATCTTGGACAGACGGAGATCAAGGAAGTCAGTAGGGAAAGCCAAGGGTGTGTACACAAGTCAATACATGAAGAAATAGGGGAGCAGGTTTCTGGTGGCGAAATGCTGAAGCATTGAGCTCATGGCAAGACTTCCTTTTACGAAGATCTCATCAGATGGGATGGGGTACACCGGAGGTATAATCAGAAAGATCTGGAGAACATGGTCAGGTCTTTGCATGACCTGGGCTGGACCAGGGTCAGTACAGGGAAGGTGCCGTCAGGCTTAATTATGAGGATGTAGTACCAACCTTGGCCTTCTTGCCACAGCAGCGACTGTGTGGACCCTGACGGATGATTCCCCCCTCTAAAAATGCACTCCGGGCAGCCAAGATATGTGTAAACACCTGGAGATCTGCTCCTCGTACAACAGTCCCATTGGCTCCGTAGATAAATCCGTGTGGCAAGGGCTCCATTTCAATCGGGTTGTCATGGGGATGCCCATGTATGCGGTTGTTAGCTGCGGCTCGGCAGCCCGCAACAGTTCCAGAGTGGGCAGATTTTCCAGGTTCTCATCAGATCCATCATCACAGGAAGAATCACTGAGGGGCCATAAAGTCGTTTGACGGATCATGGTAGGGATAGTTGGTACAGCGAGTCTTGGCATTGTACTTGATAGTTGGTGAAACATGAGTTGGTGATGGTTGTACAGATATACCTGGCACATTCACCTGGGGGTCCCCGTCTTCGTCAGGCCGTCTGAGATTTGATCTCCTACAGTGACTCCTCCAGGAATGGTATATCATCCTCACCACAGGATTCCAGGGATTCTCAACCCAGGTCCGACTCTGGACCACTAGGGGGTATGGATTGCTGGTTGGGGTTGTTGGAACCACAGGGGTTAAGTTCATAATGGTTTTGATCAGTGGTCTTGTGGTATTCCTTGCCTTTAGCGCTTTCTCAAATGTCTCCAGATCCAACTTGCGGACCAATGTCCCATTTAAAGCATAGACACAGCTTGGGGATTCAAAGTCCACCTGCAAGGGGTCCTTAGGTACCTCAACCTTTGCTGGAGAAGAGCAGGACCCCAGAGGCTGCAGGCTGGCAGTGATAGGCACTGTAGTCGTCGCAGGAAGCAACGTGGTGTGTGGTGCTTTGGCAGTGGGTACCATGGCAGTGGGTACCACAGGGTCTCCTGCCTCAACCTCCTGGGAGTCTATGGAGGGAGGCGGGTCAGAGGCAGTGGCACAGTGACCCAGAGAACCCTGAGGGGGCTGGGTCACCAGCACTGCTTGAACAGCACCGCCAGTGGCAGGGACCGGCTCAGGGGCCTACCTGCCTGGAAAAGGTGGAGGTCATACATGAAGGCAAGACAGCAACAATCTCCATAGTTACATAGGCTGAAAAAGACATGCGTCCATCGAGTTCAGCCTCTCACACATCACCTACTGCTGTTGATCCAAAAGAAGGCAAAAAACCCAGTCTGAAATGCTCACCAATATGCAACATACTGGGAAAAAAATCCTTCTTGACCCCAGAATGGCAATCAGATACCTCCTTGGATCAAGAAGCTTACCCACATATTAAATATTATAACCCTTAATATTCTGTGTCTGCAGGAAGTCATCAAGTCGTTTTTTAAAAGTCTGTACAGTCTCTGATACAACCACCTCAACAGGCAGAGAATTCCATAGCTTTATTGTTCTCACCGTAAAATAACCCTTCCTATGCTTTAGGCAGAATTTCCTTTCGTCCAGTCTAAATGGGTGACCTTGTGTCCTGTGTATAGTCCTGTTAATGAATAGGTTTCCAGAAAATGGTTTATAATGGCCCTGTATATATTTATATAAGGTTATCAGATCCCATCTAAGACGCCGTTTCTCTAAACTAAACAGGTTTAAGCTTGTTAGTCCTTCCTCATAACATAAACCTTCCATTCCCCTTATTAATTTAGTCACCCGTCACTGCACTTTTTCTAGCACTATAATATCCTTTCTTAAGACCGGTGCCCAAAATTGCACGGCATATTCAAGGTGCGGTCTTACCATTGATTTATACAGAGGCAAAATTATGTCTTCATCCCTAGAGTGAACTCCCCTTTTAATGCATGCCAATACCTTGCCGACCTTGGCGACTGCTGTTTGACATTGCACATTGTTACTTAGTTTGAAGTCTATGATTATTATTAAATCCTTCTCTTGCTTGGATTTCCCTAACTCCGTACCATTTAGGGTATACAATGCTTGTGTGTTCTTTACTCCAAAATGCATAACTTTGCATTTATCTACATTAAATTTAATCTATCTAAATCCCTCTGCAGCGAAGTAACATCCTGTTCACATTGTATTACCTTTCCTAGTTTTGTGTCATCTGCAAACACTGATACATGACTTTCAATGCTTATTTCAAGGTCATTTATAAATAAATTGAATAGAATTAATCCTATAACAGACCCCTGAGAGACACCACTTACCACTGATGTCCATCTTGAAAATGTACCATTTATGACCACTCTCTGTACCCTATCTTTTAGCCAGTTTCCTATCCAAGAACAAGTATTTTCATCTAGACCAATTTTCCTTAATTTAAATGGTAACCTTTTGTGTGGAACTGTCTCGAAAGCTTTGGCAAAATCTTAAGTAAATCACATCCACTGCGACCCCCTGATCACCCATAGGGGTAATAGGATCAGGATCTATGAGTGTGGTGGGATCTTGCTTTATAGGAGTGACAGAATCTGGTTCCATGGGTACTGTGGGTTCTGTCTCCATGAGAAACACAGAACTGTCTTCTTTGGAATCGGTCTCCAGAGATGCTATACTCCGGGGCATAGTTTGCTTAGGGGGCTTGGGTAGCAGGTGTTTCCTGGGATCAGACTTGGGTACTGGAGCCAGTTTTAGCACTGTGGATTTTCGGGGAGTAGCCTTGTGTGTAGGAACAGGCTTAGGAAAAGGGTACTGACACTGGCTGTCTAGGGGGTCTCACTAGACAGTGGGACAGCCAGTGGCTCAATCCACCACCGTATAAGCACAGACCTGCGGGCACGTTTCTCAGGAGACAGTGGCCCTGGTGTAATTTAAGGTGTGTGTTCCCACACCTAAAGTGAAGGTTTCCAAAGCCTCTGCAGCAGGCCATTAAGCACTTCAATCAGGTTAGTGATTAGTTCATGAAAGACTTTGTGCATTAACTCCTTCATTGCTAGAATCACAGCGGGTTCATTGGTGTCAAGCTACAGCATTATGTCACAGCTCGTCTGGGCAACTACAATCTATGAACCCAAGTGTGCAGTGAAGCAGAGGCAACGTTCAGATATAAAGTCCAAATGGAGTTTATTGCAAGAATACACAGTGAAGCAATAACCAGGGGCGAAGCATGAATGGAGTTGGACACGGGAAAACAATACAAGACAAGGAGACTTACTGGACAAACTACGAAGGCAGAGCACAGATGTGAGTAGCAGAACGGGTTGCAGTTATACAGAGTACAGGGCTGTAGATGAGTGTCCAGAAGTACTGGGAGTAGGAGTCCTGATGGTATGGCAGATCTACACAGGTACCGAATACAGTGGTGGTCCTTGGGGTCTGTAACGTGGGATCCAGGAGAGTGATCCGGAAACAGGGTCCAGGGACAAGCTGTAGATCGTGGGAAGGCGGAGAGATCAAGGGAGGTCAGTAGGGAAAGCCAAGGGTCTGGTACACAAGTCAATACACTAAGCAATAGGGGAGCAGGTTTCTGGTGGCGAGCTGAGTGGAATGCTGAAGCATGGTGCTCAGGGCAAGGCTTCCTTCTAAGATCTAATCAGATGGAATGGGGTACACCTGAGGTATAGCCAGACAGACCCAGACTTTGAACAGGGATCTGGAGAATATGGTCAAGTCTTTGCAAGACTTGGGTTGGACCAGGGTTAGTACAGGAAAGGTGCTGTCAGGCTTAAACATGAGAGTGCAGTACCAAACTTGGCCTTCTTGCCATGACGGCATGGACCATGACAGTTTTTGACGCACAACCACCGCTAGGGTTTACAGAGAATGGTCAGAAAGAGAAAATAGCCAGGGAGCTGCAGTTGTGTGTACGAAAATGCCTTGATGATGTCCGAAGTCAGAGGATAATGGGCAGACTGGTTTGAGATGATACAAAGGCAACAGTAACTCAAATATCCACTTGTTACAACCAAGATATGCAGAATACCATCTCTGAACGCACCACACATCGAACCTTGAAGCAGATGGGTTACAGTAGCAGAAGACCACAACGGGTGCCTTTCCCGTCAGCTAAGAACAGGAAACTGAGGCTACAATTCGCACAGAGACACAGGGTTAAGAGGAATTTTTTTTTTGTTATTCTCCAGCATGGGGTTGTGTTTACTGTGGAGCATATGACCTTCCTGCGTATACTTATTAATCATACTGTAGTTTATTGTTCTGTCGGATTACCTTCTTTTGACGCTTGATGGACTTGATGGAGGGGGGATTTGTGATAACCTTTACTTCGGGTCCATACATTTTTATCAGATGATTTTTGTCTATTTGAACAGACGTTTGTCTATCACATTATTTTGTTTATTTTATATTGTCTGTTTCAACCTAAATATAAATTTCAAATAAAGTTGTTGCTTTTATATTTATTACACTATTGCAGACCTGGTTTGTCCCCTTGTTTATCACCACTTACAAACTTTTTTGCCTTGAAATACCAATTCGGAGGTTTAGTCCTATCTAGTACCAGTTTTTTTCTTCCCCCCCACCCCCCTTTTCTTCTTTTTCTTTGTTTCTTTGTTTTGTGACACAGGGTCACCAAAATTGGACAATAGAAGATTGGAAAACGTTGCCTGGTCTGAGGAGTCTCAATTTCAGCTGTAACATTCAGATGGTGGGGTCAGAATTTGGCGTATACAACGTGTCACGGAACCCCATGCTGAGAGTCTGGACTGTACTAAAACCTCGCTCTTCCGCTATCCCCCCCCCCATTTAAACTATTGGTCTGTTTATACTTTCATGTTAAAAACTGGTGTTTTTGTGGCTCCCCCCCAGCAGAACATAACCTTGTGTTCCCTGACACCAGGGGAAGCCTGGTTTTGAAACCCCAGTCAAACACCAAACAGGAGCCTCGTTTGAAATCCCAGCTAATCACCATCAAGGAGCCAGACATGCCAACCAATCCCATTCAAGGACCGCCCGGAATTCACTTTAATGGAAACATCTGCAGAAACTTTAAACCCCCGGCACCCCGAAAGCCCCTTGCCCTAGCAGGGGGCTCTTTTTTGTGTTTAGGGTCCCCCTAAGGGGAGCTGCAGTTGGGGTGATTTTCAGGAGGGAGCTCCATTGGGAACCCGAGTTTCTGAGCCTTTCTTGGCCCCAGGGGCTCAGGCAGCAGTGGCCCTGCGGCATCACCTGGGGTAACTTCCCCACGCTGCCGCTCTGGCCCCCGCCAGCGGATCTGGGCGCTTTTTGAACTGTGACACCATAGGGGTCTGAGCTATCAAATGATACACCCGGATTTCCGCTGCTCCCCTGAAATCCCCCCAAACAAGGACCCTTGCTCTGTATGACTGCAGTTAGTTATTTATAAGGCGCCACCAAGTTCCATAGCGCTGTACAATGGGAGAGACAGAATAACCAATATACAGTTGTGTTCAAAATTATTCAACCCCCAATGCTGTAAAGGGTTTTAGGGAATTTAGTGTACATTTGTAATTGTATTCAGAATGAAATCCTACAAGGACTTTTTAAAGAACCATATGCAACTAAAATTGACATCAATTGGTTTAGTAATACAGTAGTAAATGTTTCTTTTGTGAATTCTTCATTGACACAATTATTCAACCCCTTAAAGACTACCACTCTGAAGAACAGAGGTTCATTCAAGTGTTTTCAATCAGGTATTGAAAACACCTGTGGATGTCATGGAGCAGCAATAAAGCATAATAAGCACCAATTAGGCAGCTTTAAAATGACTGTGATACTCAGCTCCTTCTAGACATTTACTGGTGTGGTTACAAACATGGTGAAGTCAAGAGAATGGTCCAGGAAGACAAGAGAAGAGGTGATTACTCTTCACAGGAAGGGCAATGGCTATAAGAAGATTGCAAATATGTTAAACATACCAAGAGAGACCATAGGAAGCATCATTCGCAAATTCAAGGCACTGTTGAAACGCTACCTGGTCGTGGCAGAAAGAAGATGCTGACTTTGACTGCTGTGCGCTACCTGAAGCGTAGAGTGGAGAAAAGTCCCCGTGTGACTGCTGAGGAACTGAGAAAAGATTTGTCAGATGTGGGTACTGAAGTTTCAGCTCAGACAATACGGCGCACACTACGTAATGAAGGCCTCCATTCCAGAACTCCCAGGCGCACCCCCTTGCTGTCTCCAAAGAATAAGAAGAGTCGACTGCAGTATGCCAAAAGTCATGTGGACAAACCACAGAAGTTTTGGATAGTGTTCTGTGGACTGATGAAACAAAATTAGAACTGTGTTTGGTCCCATGGATCAACACTATGTTTGGAGGAGGAAGAACAAGGACTATGAAGAAAAGAACACCTTGCCTACTGTGAAGCATGGCGGGGGGTCAATCATGCTTTGGGGCTGTTTTGCTTCTGCAGGTACAGGGAAGCTTCAGCGTGTGCAAGGTACCATGAATTCTCTTCAGTACCAGGAGATATTGGATGACAATGTGATGCAGTCCGTCACAAACCTGAGGCTTGGGAGACGTTGGACCTTTCAACAGGACAATGATCCCAAGCATACCTCCAAGTCCACTAGAGCATGGTTGCAGATTAAAGGCTGGAACATTTTGGAGTGGCCATCGCAGTCACCTGACTTAAATCCGATTGAGAACCTCTGGTGGGACTTAAAGAAAGCAGTTGCAGTGCGCAAGCCTAAGAATGTGACTGAACTGGAGGCTTTTGCCCATGACGAATGGGCGAAGATACCTGTAGATCGCTGCAAGACACTTGTGTCAAGCTATGCTTCACGTTTAAAAGCTGTTATAACTGTAAAAGGATTTGTTATAAGTACTAAGATTGAATGTCACTTGGGGGTTGAATAAAACTGATAATGATGTGAGCACAGAAAAGACATTTGTGGTTATTTCATTATAAATGTTATGTTATATTTGTCTGACCTACACGTGCCTCTTTGACTTAATTGTAAGCAAGATGACTGAATGATCAAAATCAATGTCAAACTGGCCAAAACACTCAATTTCAGTGGGGGTTGAATAATTTTGAACACAACTGTACATACAAGTTGAACACATAGAACAGTAGGAGAGAGGACCCTGCTCAAGAGCTTACAATCTGCAAGGAGGACCTGATAGAGACCGGGATGTCTGAGTGGGCTGGAACGCTAACGGTTATCTGATTCTGTACCAAATAAAAAGAGGCCTGCTGAAATGGCCAGTGAGTCTGCTTAACCCAAAATGACCAGTGTCGTCTGCTTTATTGGGAAAAATTAAGAACTGACATTGGTTCAGTGCTTCTTGCTGAAGGAAGAATCCGAGAACTAGTGGAGGAAAACAAGTCACAATGACAGAGGGAAAATATTTGACCTGGGCTCTCGTAACACCATGAAAGCATGGATCCATCCTGCCTTGAATTAACCATTCAGGCTGGTGGTGGTGGTTTAATGGTGTGGGGAAATTGTCTTGGCACACTTTGGGCCCCTTAGTACCAATTGAGCATCGCTTAAACACCACAGCCTACCTCAGTATTGTTGCTGACCATGTCCATCCCTTTATGACAACAGTGTACCCCTCTTCTGATGGCTACTTATTATAGTATAGGTATTAGCAGTAGGAAAAGGGAAGTGCTCATGCCACTGTACAGAGCACTGGTGAGACCTCACTTGGAGTACTGTGTGCAGTAGTGGAGACCGTATCTCCAGAAGGATATAGACATCTTAGAGAGAGTTCAGAGAAGGGCTACTAAAATGGTGTATGGCTTGAAGGAGAAAAGTTAGGCTAGGGACAGATGAGCGCATTTTCTGCAGCCACCGTCAAAATGTACGTCGATGCGTGCGCACGCATTTTTTCACGGAATACGCTTAAGTGGTCAGACGATGCGCAATTCTGGACGTATTTCATGACGGTGGGGTAAAAAGAAGTCTAGGGAAATCCGGCTGTTTGAACGTTATGTTGGCCGCACACTAGCAGCGTCTGACATCTCCTAATCACGCACACACGCTGCTATGCGGCCGCAGCGCACTTTGTACGTCAGTAGCAGCGGTTTCACGTTCTGATAAAAATGCGTTCATTTGCTGGTTGCGTGGTGTCGGCGCACTTTCGTACGCACGTACTGCGTATATTGGCCGTCATTGGCCGTTATGTGCTGCTACTGCCGCCGTGATTTAGTGCGTCTGCACGCGCGTTCCGACTGCCCCACTCTGACCCTAGCCTTACCAGGAAAGGCTTAATGATCTTAACATGTACAGCTTGGAAAAAAGACGAGACAGAGGAGATATGATAGAAACATTTAAATACGTAAAGGGAATCCACAAGGTAGAGGAAGGGAGTATATTTAAAAGGAAACAAAGTAGCAAAACAAGAGGACATAGTCTTAGATTAGAGGGGCAAAGGTTTAAAAGTAACAACAGAAAGCATTATTTTACTGAGAGGGTGGTGGATAAATGGAACAGTCTTCCAGTTGAAGTGGTAGAGGCCAAAACAGTGATTGAATTTAAGCAGGCATGGGATAGGCATAAGGCTATCCTAAACAAAAGATAAATCCAGGTAAAGTATCCATGTAATTGGGCAGACTAGATGGGCCGAAAGGTTCTTATCTGCTGACATTTTTCTATGTTTCTATGTTTACTTCCAGCAGCATATTGCACCATGTCACAAAGCTCAAATCAACTCAAACTGGTTTCTTGAACATGACGGGGAGTTCACTGTACTCCAATGGCCTGCACAGTCACCAGATCTCAATCCAATAGAGCACCTTTGGGATGTAGTGGAACAGGAGATTCGCATCATGGATGTACATACAGCTAACAAATCTGCAGCAACTTCGTGATGCTATTGTGCCAATATGGACCAAAATCTGTGACGAATGTTTCCAACACCTTGTTGAATCTAGGCAACGAAGAATTAAGGTTGTTGTGAAGGCAAAAGGGGGTCCAACTCAGTGCTAGCAAGGTGTACCTAATAAAGTGGCCGTTGAGTGGATGATAATTTATTTTAACGACATTTTGTCTGCTCTATACAAAATTAAACACTTTTTAGAAATTATTTTGCTTATAGTTCTAGCATATACTAAGTTATAGTAAGTTCTGGCAGCACACTGTATGTAGTGAACCGGATACTGGTCGTTTAAAAAAAAAATTCTCTTCAAGTAATTGTCAAGAAATGGTATAATGCTAAGGGAGGGCAAGACCAAGGGACCAAAAGAGCAGCACATACAAGCTTTTAAATAGTGCTTGTTCATGTGAGAGAAAACAAAAAAAATTCATAGATCACTTAACATAAAACCTAAACTATTGTAGAAAATACACGCAAATGGGATGTGGAATGAATTAGAGGCTGGGAAGTCGTGGGGCTATGCCTGGGCCATTAAGGGAGGGGAGGGCATTCTACCATGCTGCATATACTATGGTGTTTTTTTTTTTTTAATGATCAATTTGATGTTTTCCGGGTTGGAAATCTGGTTCTGAATGTTACTTGTAAAACACACAACGTTTATTATTGTTCAGAAGTTTCTTTATTCCGCACACACCGCAATGGAAACTCTCCTCTCAGCAGCTCAAAAATAAAAAAAAAGCAACACACCCTCCCTTCCTGTCAGCCATATTACCCCCGACAGAGGAGTCTAATACCGTAATGTACAGAATAAAAGCGAATTTACTTGTTAACAATCTCCCCATATTTTAAATGAGGAAACAAAAAAGTTTGTGAAAAATGAAGACCTCTATCTATACTATAAAACAGTCGGAGGCGTGTCCGTCGCCACGCTGCCATCTTCAAATGCACGCGCAACCAGCGTACTGCTGGGTGCGCATCCAACCGCCGCGCCACGAGAGAATATTGCCGGCGTCTGCGTTACTATTTTCATTCGAACGGCCGCCAGCATAAGCTCTGCCGCTTGCACGCCAGGGTGGGATCTATCCACCAGCGAGATCGCGGCTGGCAGGTGGGCTGGGGCAATATATCCAGGTGAGCTGGCCTGGGGCAATATATCCAGGTGAGCTGGGGCAATATATCCATGTGAGCTGGCCTGGGGCACTATATCCATGTGAGCTGGCCTGGGGCAATATATTCATGTGAGCTGGCCTGGGGCAATATATTCATGTGAGCTGGCATGGGGCAATATATTCATGTGAGCTGGCATGGGGCAATATATTCATGTGAGCTGGCCTGGGGCAATATATTCATGTGAGCTGGCCTGGGGCAATATATCCATGTGCGCTGGCCTGGGGCAATATATTCATGTGAGCTGGCCTGGGGCAATATATCCATGTGTGCTGGCCTGGGGCAATATATTCATGTGAGCTGGCCTGGGGCAATATATCCATGTGAGCTGGGGCAATATATCCATGTGTGAGCTGGGGCAATATATCCATGCGTGAGCTGGGGCAATATATTCATGTGTGAGCTGGGGGTAATATATCCATGTGAGCTGGGGTAATATATCCATGTGAGCTGGGGGCAAATATATCCTGCTCTAATATATAAATGTCTTTGTAATGCGCCGTCAGCTGCACGCACACCCATCACAGCTGCTCACTTCGCCCTCCTGTTGCAGATGGGATGGCGCCAGATGCGTTACTCTTGGATAGGACATTGGAAAAACAAATATGTGGACATGAAATCTGAGCTGGCAACAACACTAGACTGCCCTCCGGGCAGGCTTAACAACTAGTATAAGCATAAATAGCAAGAGCCAGTGCTCAAAATTTCAGGCTGTTCACCTCAGACTGTCTTGTTCTAGCTGTTGACTTTAATGTCCCGCTAACTCCCCGACTGGATACCTCGAGAGGTGTCACTACAATACTCTCAGGTATGCTCTGACATATGCATTGGTCTCTTGCCTCCTCACAACTACTAGATACTTGGAGAGCTCACAGCGGCACGGCTTGTGAATGCACATACTTTTCCTTTTTTTTTTTATTTCAAATTTTTATTTTCTGAAACACAAAATGGTCACAAACTGACCAGTATGGTTGACCTCGCAAGGCAAGACATTTGACTTATAGACAAAAAAACATAGAAAACATGAGGGGGGGACTCGGGAAGAAATTGCAAAAAGTCAAAAAATGGGAAGGGGGGGATATAAAGTACAAAAAGTGTCCCCAGCCGGGGATATTCAGCAAGAAGGTCAGCAACAACATATAGGCTTCAGAAAAGTCTCAGACATCTCGGCAGAAAGATGGTACCACCAAACAAAAAAAAAGGGGGGGTAACAACAGCGGCCGAATCTGTGGCTTTCTTGGCTCGTTCCCAGGAGTCTAAAAAGACATTGGAAGGCCATGGAAGACAAGATATCACGAGGCCAGGGCACTCGGGAACCAAAGATGGCAGGCAGAGCCATGGTAGCTGCCACAGTGGTGCACCCTGAGACAGCCCAGAAGGCAAAAAAATGGAGGGGGGGTTGAATGGCGACCATCAAAAAGTAACATGAAGCCTCAGAGAATAAACAAAAAGGTCACTTCTCAACAGTCAACAAAAACAACCAAGAAGTGCGGGGACCACTCACAGATAGGGTCCAAAAATAAAGTTTGCAGTAGAGGTTATGGCAAAACAGCAAACCAGGGGTGATCAAAGAAAGCGAAGGATTCCGAGCCACCGAGGTGATCAATCTGGGGCCGTAGGAGCCAGTATCCCCAAAGATAATAGGGACCCTCCCTCCTGCGGCCTAACGGCAAAGTACTAGACCCCTTTACGGGTGATCACCAGTGAATCTGCGACGCCCCATCGGTAGCGGAGCCCCGCAGCCCGCAGACGTGTCGTCACCTCTGAAACGCTGTCGCGCCACCAAGGGTCGAGAATGGAAGATCATGGAACAGGGAGAGCGACAGTGAGTTAAACGCCAGCGGGACTCCGGGACAGCCATGAGCTGGGTCTTCAATGCTGGATCACGCGCCACCGCCAAAAGATCCCGGGATGCATCCGACGGAGCCAACAGGGATTTAGGCAAGCATGTCACCGAGCCAAATATATCAGGTTCGCCTGATCCCCGTTGAAGCAGGTGGTCGGCCACTCTGTTAACGAGTCCCAGGAGGTCGCCAGGGGTGACTGATTCCAGAATGCCTCAGACTCTCATTTTCCAGTGCCTGTGTCTTGCCTCAACCTGGGCCACCGCTCTCGTAAGTAATTCCACTTGGGTGTGCAAGGTACCACCTGTGATGTTAAACAGTCCCGGGCCGCCTCCAGGTCAGACGTGCGACCCTGCACCGCAGACACCTGGATGCGGATCCCCGCCAATTTAGTTCTCAGTCCACTGATGTCAGCTTGCCACGTGGCCCTCATGTCGGCAAGGAGCTGCTGTAAATCCCCCTTAGTAGATGGCAGATGAGAAACCGCTGCATCTCTCCCTATCAAGGCCGCTGTTGAGAGCACTGCTGATCCAGCCGCAGCACCCCCCGAGGCCTCAGTCTGGGAGGGTTGTGGTTTCTTCGGGGTATCCCCATCTCTGGGCACCGAGGATCCTCAGGAAGGGCCAGCCGGCGTAGGCCAATTATCGTCCCCCTCCGATGACTCCAATTCCCGCAATACTGCAGGTGCCTGAGGGCACACACGGTGCCTCTGATCCTCTCCTAAGGAGTCGCGAATGTCCCTCGGGCCATGGGTCTCCGCAGGGAGATGTTTCCGGGTCGACTTCTTACCCATGACGTCTCAAATCGAGGCTGATGTGCTGCGGAACGCCGCAAGATGGCCGCCAAGTAAAAAGCAGCGGGAAAAGGCCCGAGCACCGGCTCAGTGCCGGCTCTTGTAGTCCCAGGAAGTTCGCCGGTGCTAGCAATCCGCTCCTCCTTCGTCCACAGTGTGGACGGAGTGTAACTGGGGTACAAAAAGTCACAGAGGGACGCTGGAATCAAGCCCATTTGGGACTCTGCTTAGGAGCTCTGCAACATGCGTCCACTCCAGACGATGGTCAGCCTACACATACTTTTCACATGTAAACTCATGTTATTCACGGTTAGATTATATCTTTATCCAGCAACACTGTTGGCACTCGTACCTGGTCAGACCATGCCCCGATCTCCCTCAAAGTGCTTTCCCCCTTATTTGGCCGGCCGGGGAAAGCACTTTTCTTTTACAATGGCGATTGAATGTCTCCTTGCTCACTGATCAGATGCTATGTCAAGATGTGAATACGGTTTTATCGGATTACTTTACAGATAACTTAACTCCAGACATTTCGGTTCCCATCGTGTGGGAAGCGCACAAGGCAGTGATACAGGGCCTAAGAAAACTCGCTCCCATGAGCTCACCGGTCTGTTGACTAACATACGTGCAGTGGAGCTTGACCACTCCACTCACCCCACTGAAGCCCTTACTCACCAACTGTCCCAATTGCGCCATCGTCTCGAGACTCTTCTTAATTATCGGGTGAAACTGCTTGCAGTCGAGACAAAATGCTTTTTTGCTCTCCGAGAGAATCAACTGGGGCGATTGATGGCACGTATTTTACAGAAACGCAGGGCTCTGAACTATATCCCTAAGATTCACCCTTCCCATTCCCCTCCTACTACCAATCATCTATCTATCCAACAAGCTTTTAGATACTACTTTAGCTCACTCTACAACCTACCGCAACCTCCAGACCCTACTTCCCATGCCTCACAACTCTCCATTTATCTTTCACAACGCCTCCATGTACGTCTTATGGAACTGGAGGCGGAGGCGCTGGGATTGCCGATTACGGCTGAGGAACTGTCTTCAGCCATGAAATCCACAAAAATGGGCCGTAGCCCGGGTCCGGATGAATCAAATCAAATATTATAGGAAGTTTCAGTCGACACTACGCTAACCTCTCTCGGGGTGGCCCCTCTTTCCATTCGGCAACAACAGCAGCCACCTATCTCTAAACCAAACAAGGACCACTTGCTTTTCTCTAGTTATAGGCCAAAATCTCTACTGATCATAGAAACATAGAAAATGTCGGCAGATAAGAACCTTTCGGCCCATCTAGTCTGCCCAATTACATGGATACTTTACCTGGATTTATCTTTTGTTTAGGATAGCCTTATGCCTATCCCATGCCTGCTTAAATTCAATTACTTCTTGTGGCCTCTACCACTTCATCTGGAAGGCTGTTCCATGTATCCACCACCCTCTCAGTAAAATAATGCTTCCTGATGTTACTTTTAAACCTTTACCCCTCTAATCTAAGACTATGTCCTCTTGTTTTGCTACTTTGTTTCCTTTTAAATATACTCCCTTCCTCTACCTTGTGGATTCCCTTTACGTATTTAAATGTTTCTATCATATCTCCTCTGTCTCGTCTTTTTTCCAAGCTGTACATGTTAAGATCATTAAGCCTTCCTGGTAACTTTTCTCCTTCAAGCTGTACACCATTTTAGTAGCCCTTCTCTGAACTCTCTCTAAGATGTCTATATCCTTCTGGAGATACGGTCTCCAGTACTGCACACAGTACTCCAAGTGAGGTCTCACCAGTGCTCTGTACAGTGGCATGAGCACTTCCTTTTTCCTACTGCTAATACCTCTCCCTACACAACCAAGCATTCTGCTAGCATTTCCTGCTGCTCTATTACATTGATGTTAAGCTTCTGGCTCGTGTCCTGGCAGACCGCCTGGCCCCATTTATGTCACGCCTAATACATCCAGACCAAGTTGGCTTTATACCCGATCATGAAGCACAGGACGGTACCACCCGAGTTATATCAGCTATTTGATTAGCGCAACATCGCAAACTCCCCCTGATGCTCTTGTCCACAGATGCGGACAAGGCATTTGATAGAGTAGCCTGGTCTTTTCTCTTCTTCACTCTGCGCCATTTCGGGGAAGGCTTTTTGTCATGGATTATGGCATTGTATACAAACCAGACTGCTAGGGTATGAGTTAACGGTGCACTGTTGGAACCGTTTCCTATTCGTAATGGGTCAAGGCAGGGCTGCCCGCCATCCCCCCTTCTATTTGCACTATCACTGTAACCTCTTCTTAATTCACTTAGGGCTAATGCTGCTGTCACTGGCATCCGCGGTGATTGTGATGAACATAAACTGTCGGCATACACGGATGACCTTATGTTCCTTGTGTCAGATCCTATTTCGTCGATCCCCACGATCTCCTCTGAACTGAATATGGCGCATTCTCAGGTTTTCAAATTAATACTAATAAATCTGAGATCTTGAACATCACTTTGCCACAATAGCAATGCTCATGGGTTCGTAAACACTCCTCCTATAAGTGGTGTGAACAGAAAATGAAATACCTGGGAATATGGCTCACAGCCTCCCCAACCAGATTATATGCCAAAAACTTGGGTGTCATATTTGCGACCATTGCCGATGATCTACGCCATTGGAAAACAAAGACACTCTCTTGGATTGGCAGGATCAATGTGATAAAGATAAATGTCTTACCACGCCTTCTTTATCTTTTCCAAGCCCTTCCTATTTTGATACCGGCATAATTTTTTCACACCTTTCGATCTACCCTCATCAGATTCATCTGGCCTACTAAATGTTCACGCATTCAATACTGAACCCTATCCTTCTCAAAGTTTGCAGGGGCTTGGCACTTCCAGATGCCAAGTGGTACTATTATGCTACACACTTAACCTGCATCTTAGATTGGATGTGGTTTACTCAGGAAAGCGATGGAAAGACCTGGAGCAATCATTGGCGGATACCTCACTATGGACACTTTCTTGGCTGCCTAGAGTGGCGCTTTGAGGTAGTCACCGATACCCCAGTATCTGCTACACTGATTTTTTGGCACTCTGTACGTATTAAGCTTGCCTTATCGTCGTCACCCTCACTGTGTTGCCGCTGATCCTTAATCCTGGACTGCCTGGTGGTGTCCGCAACACACTGCGGGCCAGATTTATGGAGGGGACCTGCCTTCAGGCTCACCATGTTTTCCGGGATAGTCAATTTCTCAGCTTGAGTGCTCTGGACGCTTCGGTTGCACTCACACTTCTAGACACTTTCAACTACCTTCAAATACAATCATACCTCCGCTCACTACCAGGTAATACTGGCTTACTACGCCCACTCACGCCGTTTGAGCATTTCTGTGACATGGGCTTACGCCATGACAGCATCTCTGCTCTTTATACACTTATTCAAAAAGTGGATGATCATGTCTCTGACTATATGGGCCGCTGAGAATGGGAACTGGATATTCATATCCCTGTGGAAACATGGCATACCACACTTTTGCTGACTCTGATACTTGTTATAAAATCATCACATTTTGTTACAGACCCCCATTTCTCCTGGCCCAATTTTCAGATATGGGAAACCCATATCTGGCACAATTGTTCACAAATTGGGTCTTACCTGCACATATGGCACTGTCCCTTGATACAAAGATACTGGCAGATGATTTCTACCTTGATATCTTTACTTACCGATCAGATGCTATCACTTCGCCCTGAAGTTTTCCTCCTTCAGCTTAATAGATCGTTCTCGCAACTCCGACGCACCTTACTTACTACTCTGTGCCAGGGCTTCAGTCCCACGACATTGGTGCACATCACACTTACCGACCATGACGGAACTGATTGAGAAGGTGAACGGAGTACAGATTGCCAAGGATTCACTAATCACAATGGACAGAGCTAGACAAGCTGTCACGAATACCTGGTACTATTGGAACCATACTCTATCCACCGCAGCTTTCCAAGATCTCTCCAGGGAATGGGGCTCTACATTGTGTACTCTGGAAGGGTCTCAGGATATGTGGTGGACCTTATCGGAGTGACTGACACCATTATACTATCCTGTGTATTAACACCACGCACTGCCGAATAGTACCCTGTCCTCCCTTATCCCCCTTCCTTTTTTTTCCTATTCTATCCCCTCTCTTTCCCTCTCCTTTTCTCCCATTTCCTCTCTTTTACTCCCTTCACGTCCTTCTCTTTTGCTCTTCGCATACTGTCTCTTACGACCAAGATTTTTCTCTAATCTAAAGAAAAAAAAAATGTTTTATTTTCTTTTCCAGTTACATTTATTTTGTTATTCGCCTACCTTACAATATGCTCTGATTGTGTGTGGATGCTTTCGCCTCTCTCTGTGAATCTTCCATCAGTGGGATTGAAATAGCCTCCTGATCTGTGTACCTAAGAATCTGTATACAAAATATATACGCGTTTTACCGCTTGGGTCCCCTCACCCACTCTGCGATAAACTCTGGCGACTCACATGATCTGTAATTGTGCCTACTGTATCGCTGCAATATTTGTGACAGTATTGACCTTTGTTGCATTCGAGCTTGATCCTGTTACTCACGATGTCTTGTTTCTCAGTTGTATACCATACTGTTCACAATACTAAATAAAAACTTTATATTTAAAAAAAAGGGCTCAAAATTTCAAGTCCCGAGCTTCTAGCCAGGCCTTTAAGAGTTAGTCCCCACCAGTTGCCCCACCTAACACCTACCCTGTCCTTAACTCTGCTACCAAACA
Organism: Leptobrachium leishanense; assembly: GCA_009667805.1. Classification (NCBI taxonomy): domain Eukaryota; kingdom Metazoa; phylum Chordata; class Amphibia; order Anura; family Megophryidae; genus Leptobrachium; species Leptobrachium leishanense. Next base: position 74,088,768 of record CM019073.1, on the reverse strand, counting down.
CACCCTCTTAAAGGAAAATCAGTGCTTTACATCAACGGGGATGCAAACAAAATATTAAGTGTAACTGCTCAACTTATTATACTATGGTCATTTTACGGTGAGAACAATAAAGCTGTGGAATTCTCTGCCTGTTGAGGTGGTTGGGTCAGAGACTGTACAGACTTTTAAAAAACGACTGGATGACTTCCTGCAGACACAGAATATTAAGGGTTATTATATTTAATATGTGTGTAAGCTTCTTGATCCAAGGAGAAATCTGACTGCCATTCTGGGGTCAAGAAGGAATTTTTCCCCAGTTTGTTGCATATTGGCAAGCATTTCAGACTGGGTTTTTTGCCTTCTTTTGGATCAACAGCAGTAGGTGTTGTGTGAGAGGCTGAACCCGATGGATGCATTTCTTTTTTCAGCCTATGTAACTATGTAACTTTTAATATACTTAGCGCATTTTTTCATCTCCACAATCACTCCAGATACATGTATACCTAGACCCCATCAGACCACAGTGTGAACAGAGTGAGGGACCAGATGAGAACCGTCCGGATGGGACATGCATGGGCGGTAGACATCCGGCCGCCTGCCATTGTCTTTGATTCCCAATTTAACACTTTCCATGCACTAGCTCTATGTCAAACTTTCAGGTAGTCACTTTTTGGGTTATTTTTTCACACACATTGTACTTTAGGCATGAATTGTCAAATCCAGTTATGGGTTACTGCCAAAAAACACACCAAAATATGTTCAGCAACATCTTCTGAGTAAAGTGATACCACCCATATATAGATTTGTTCTGTTGTTTTTGGGGTGCTACGCCAATCTTTGACATGTGCTTGTCAATTTTCTAATTTGACATACAGTATCTTCTTTGCTTATCTTTTTTTTAGGGGCCTTTTTACATACCCCAGTTTTATGAACGTGCATATATTTGGTAAGCTAACACCCCAAAGTATTGTAAATGGAGTGTTTTTATGCTATGGATGCAACCGTTTGCTCCAAACAAATTGGATACTGTTTGGAGTCATTTTTCATTTTCACACCCACATCAGTTTTGGACTGTGATTTAGGAGACACGGTTGTTTGTTACTGCATGAAAACTCTCCAGGTTGTTTTCTGCAAGGTCTCCTGAGTACACCCATGCCCCCCATGCATAGGTTTGCCAGGATTTTGGGAAGGTTCAAATACAATTTTTATGACTTTGTCATTGCAGTTGAAATTGAGATTATTTCTTCAGCTAGGCCTAGCTTTGGTTTTGGGTCTACCGCATACCCCAGTTTGAATTATTGCCAGAAAATTGTTTATATTTGTTATGTTGACACCCCAAGGTATTGCATATGGAGTGCTTTGATGCCATGGATGCAACGGTTTTAGCCCAAAACATTTGAGAAGGTGTGTGGTGTAATTTTTCAATTTTCAGATTTTTACGCCCACATTAGATTTGGACTGTGATTTAGGAGACACTGTTGTTTGTTACTGCATGAAAACTCTCCAGGTTGTTTTCTGCAAGGTCTCCTGAGTACACCCATGCCCCCCATGCATAGGTTTGCCAGGATTTTGGAAGGTTCAAATACAATTTTTATGACTTTGTCATTGGAGTTGAAATTGAGATTATTTCTTCAGCTAGGCCTAGCTTTGGTTTTGGGTCTACCGCATACCCCAGTTTGAATTATTGCCAGAAAATTGTTTATATTTGTTATGTTGACACCCCAAGGTATTGCATATGGAGTGCTTTGATGCCATGGATGCAACGGTTTTAGCCCAAAACATTTGAGAAGGTGTGTGGCGGTAATTTTTAATTTTTTTATTTTTACGCCCACATTAGATTTGGACTGTGATTTAGGAGACACTGTTGTTTGTTACTGCATGAAAACTCTCCAGGTTGTTTTCTGCAAGGTCTCCTGAGTACACTCATGCCCCCCATGCATAGGTGTGCAAAGATTTTGGCAAAATACAGCACCAATTGTAGAACATAAAAATGTACGAATAAAATGTAAAAGTCTGGTGCAGTAAAAGAAAAAAAAAACTAAACTGAACTAACTAACTGGAGTGTGAGAAAAAATAGAAAGGAAAAAAAAAATCACAGATCACGCACAGTGTGATATATCTTGAAACAGTCCCCAAGACACAGACCGGGTTGTCCAGGGCATTCTGGGCAGTAAAAGATTGTGTCTCTCCTCTGCCCCCTCTTGAAACACACCCTGCACCTTTTTTGGGGTTTCTGTTTGCCCTCAGTAGGGGGGATTTTATAAATAAAATGCGTAGCCCCAACTCTGTCCCCCATCACCGCCGGGGAGCAGGTGCATCCTGGTACAAAAGCCCCGAAATGACCTGGAGCTGAAACTGTAAAAAGGACAGCGTCACTCCGGGGTTTGCCTTTTTGCAGAGCAAAAAGGCATTGTGGGTTGCAATTTGCATCAGGTAAATTGCAACCTTTTTGTACCAGGCCCTTGACTTCCGCATAATCTGGTAGGGCTGGAGCAGCTGATCTGCCAGATCAACCCCACCCATATGCCGGTTATAGGCTTTGATGCACACTGGCTTCCTGATGCGCTCAGCTCTGCCACGTACAGAGACCTCCACAGACCTCTCAGTGTGGATGGTGGATAGAAGGTATACATCCTTCTTGTCTCTGTACTTGACCGCCAACAGCTCCTCTTGGCGCAGAGCTGAGGTCTCCCCCCTTTTTAACCGGGTGCGGACAAGCTGTGCTGGGAAACCTACGCGGTTCTTGCGAACAGTACCGCATGCTGCTGTATCAAAACAATACAGCAGCTTGAACAAAGGGACACTTGTATAAAAATTATCAACATACAAGTGGTACCCTTTGTTCATCAGGGGAAAAAGTAGGTCCCACACAATCTTGCCACTGGTTCCCATGTGTTCTGGGCAACCTGGAGGGTCAAGGCTACTATCCTTTCCCTCGTACACCCGGAAGGCCTGAGTATACCCACTCTCGCTGTCACAGAGCTTATACACCTTCACTCCATACCTGGAGCGTTTGGAAGGAATATACTGCTTGAATCCCAGCCTTCCCTTGTATTTCATTAGGGATTCATCCACGCAGATATTCCTTCCAGGTGTATAAGCCTCTGCAAACCTGGCGGCGAAGTGGGTAATCAGGGGGCGGATTTTATACAGCCTGTCAAACTGGGGATGCTCTCTAGGAGGGCACAGGCTGTTGTCACTGAAGTGCATGAAACGCAAAATGTTTTCATACCTTCTACGCGACATTGATTGGGGGTAAATGGGGGTAGAGCAGATGGGGCTACTGCTCCAGTAGGAGCGAATTGAGGGCTTCTTTATGATGCCCATCAGCATAGTAAGTGCCCAGAATTTCAGAAATTCTGGCACATCTAGCGGGGTCCATTGCTGCCTTGCCAAGTAGGAGTCTGGCTTCGCAGCACAATGCTGATGGGCATACAGATTTGATTGGGCCACGATGTGGCCCAACAAATCATCCCCCATAAACACCTGCAAAAACTGTGTGGCGGTAAATCCTGCAACATCAATATTGATGCCAGGATTTGCCGTGAAAGGAGGGATATCTGGCCTCTGGCGATGAGGCACTACCCACTCCTCAGCTGGAGCTGTGCGTCTCCTGCTGGCAGGAGGTGACCAGGATCTGCATCAGAAACATCACTAGATACATCAGCCAGCGTAGATGATGTATCTAGCGACGTCTCTGAGCAGTTGGCGGGGTCGAAATCAGGGTCGGAGTCTGACGCAGATGCCTCAGATTCTGACGCCAGGATGGCATATGCCTCCTCGTGCTGTACACCCTCTCAGACATTATATATAATAGATTATAAAATTTTATAATTATTATATATAATAAGCGGATAGTTGGTTCTTAGAAGAACCGTTGGGTTTCACAAGAAAATACAAATAAACACCTAAATCTCTCTAAATCACTCTAAACCTGCCTCAATTCTTCTAAATCTCCCTAAAATCTCTCTAAATCTGAATAAATTTTTCTAATCTCACTAAAATCTCTAACCTGTCAAATCTGATCTCTCTCTCTCGCTCACCAAAACACAAGTGAGGAGAGGGAGGGAGAATCACAGAGGTCAGAGCCAATATTTACAAAATATTGACCTGACCTGACAAATTAGAAATGTTATTTTGATTTTTTTTTACTTCTGATTGGATGTTGCTAGCCTGCCTCTCTGATGAGGCAGGCTAGGAACATCCCACTCAGCCCCAAGATGACCCTGCCCTTAGAAGGGCAGCGCCATCTTGGCTGTCAGTTTATTTTATTTTATACCTTTTTATTGATTTTTATTTTTCTTTTTTTTACACTTTTTTTTACTCTGCTGGGTGCCTTGATCCCTCGAGGCACCCAGCAGAGCACCTGATCACTCATGTGATCGTTTTGTACTGAGTGCCACGATACCTCGTGGCACTCAGTACTTCCTGCCGCTACCGGAAGTGATCGCTCGGGGGGAGTGATCACTTAGCGGACCGGCGGCAGGTAAGAATATTGCAAGGATGCCTCGATGTCGAGGCATCCCTGCAATATACATAGAGCAGCTGGAAGCGATACCGATCGCTTCCAGCGCTCTATAGAAGTGCCGGGCACCTCTCCGGTGAAACCGGATGTTGATCGCTCCCGGGGAGCGATCACAAGGTGCCCCGGCACTTCTCACCGCCATTGCACAGATGCCTGGACTCCCAGGCATCCTGCAATGGCGTTTGAGCTGCTGGAAGCGATCCGATCGCTTCCAGCGCTCTCTAGAAGTGCCGGGCACCTCTCCGGTAAAACCGGATGTTGATCGCTCCCGGGGAGCGATCACAAGGTGCCCCGGCACTTCTCACCGCCATTGCACGGATGCCTGGACTCCCAGGCATCCTGCAATGGCGTTTGAGCTGCTGGAAGCGATCCGATCGCTTCCAGCGCTCAAAAAAACGCAGGACGTACCATGTACGTCAGCGGGTCTAAAAGAGACCCGCTGCAATGACGTACATGGTACGTCCTGGGTCCTTAAGGGGTTAAAGTTAACTTTTCGGATTTAAGTTTTCTAAGGACCTTATTTGTCTCATGGATAGACTGGACTGTGGCAGCTTTTACATTTGTAGCTAAGCTACTTGCAACAAACATAATGTCTGGTCAGGTTTGTTTTTCCATCCACAGTATCCATCCTATCTTTGACCAAAGCTGTTCACTTTCAGTCTCGTTAAAAGGGGCATCTGTTTGTACCCCATGCGCGGATTGTAGTGGAATAGATTGCAGGATATCAATGTAGCTGTGCTAATGCACATGAACCACACCTTTAACAGTAACAAAGTTCATACCAACATAACAGAAATGTCCATGTTCCTCACATCCAACATTGAATGCAGACTTTAATATAGGGATGAGTTGTCGAAAAGTAGTGTGAACCAGCCTAAAGGAAATCATCAGCATCACACGCAAGAAATCCGTTGACTTCACACTGTTTATCCACCCAGTAAAATACTGCTGGGTCCACATGAGACATTTTACCACTTGTTTCAGCATTATTTATTTCACTTTATTGTACCAGTATAATGATGCATCTGCAAGGCCATAAACACACTTGTTTTAATTTCCACAAGACATTTTATCTACCTGCCTCACGAGGGGGTCTGACATAAATTTCCCTAGACAACTGCATACCCTGTAAGAAAACAAATTTGATGTCGATAGATTTTATTTGCCCCTGGTTGTGACAAATTACAGCCAGTGATAGCCTAAGAGATTCAGCAGCACAGGTTGGTGAGTCTTTTTGTAGTTTCCGAACATAAAACTCTTCAAAGTCTCTGGCTACAAGTCGTGCTTTGGGCACAATACCCTTGTGGGTTTCCTTGACACTACAGACTCATTAGGTAGAAATGCACTTTTGACCGGCATCATGAACTTCCTCAAACACATTGTTTTCATACCAATTGATAATTTCATCTTGTTTGGATGCATTGAATGAAATGTATTTTCTTATGAATACATCTGTGTCCTGATTAGATTAATCCATGTGAAGATTATCAACACCTGATAAATCTACAGTCTCCTTTTGTACCTCACTATCATCATGTTCAATTTTTTACAGATTGAACCAGTTTTTGTATTTTCCAGAAACTACCAGTTTTGCTTATAACCTTGGCCTTCTGTGGACCACCGCCATCTCATTTAGTAAACGTAGTAGTCTGTCCTCGTTTTCTGTTCCAGTTTGTGTTATACTAGGATGAATCCCTGTTTCTGTTTCAGTTTGTGCCCTATCCACTTCTTCAGTAGTAACCTCTGTTTCATCATCGTTTTCTGATTCTGGTTCACTATCTGTGTTTACTATTACATTGGTTAAGCTGCTATGTTAGTTTTATTTTTTTTGCCGATCGATTTGCACAGTATGATCATCCTTGTGCTTTTATTTTACAAAGCCTGGATTGATGTACTCTAACTAGAATTCCCCCATGTCTCACAAATACAACAGTTCCATCTTGACCAATAATGACTCCTGGTCCCTTCCATTCAGGGGAGTCTACCCGTTTGTAATATACCTTGTCACCTGTCGTGTACATATCATCTGTGGGTCCAAGCCATTTACTCAGTGCTCGTCTGATTCTCTCCGAGCATTCTGCTTCAGTAAATGCTTTTCTGGTAGCATGTAAGGCAGAAATATGTTCTACTTTAGCTTTTTCTTTTGAAAGATACATTTGTGCTGTGACTTAAGATTACTTCTTCTGTTAGATCTCTTATATTTTCTGTGTCTCTGATATTAACACAGTAATGCCCAGAACTAGTAAATTGAAGAGGAATTGATCGTTTGAACATTACAGCTCTATCCTTATTAATGTCCAGAATGGTCCCAGCTTTCTTTAAGGACACTTTACTCAGCAGAAGAGGAATGTCAGCTTTAACAATTACAGTTTCAATTCTGCATTTTGTCAGTCCTATTTTAGCCGGTAGTTTTATGCTCCAAAATGTCTTGGTATGCTGAAGCATTCAGAGTTCCTTTCACTGGAACTAAGGGGCCAAGCCCAGCTCCTGAAAAACAACCCCACACCATAATCCCACCTCCACCAAACTTTACACTTGGCACAATGCAGTCAGACAAGCAACCGCCAAACCCAGACTCGTCCATCAGATTGCCAGATGGAGAAGCGCGATTCGTCACTCCAGAGAACGCGTCTCCACTGCTCTCGAGTCCAGTGGTGTCGTGCTTTACACCACTGCATCTGACGCTTTGCATTGCACTTGGTGATGTATGGTTTGGATGCAACTACTCAGCCATGGAAACCCATTCCATGAAGCTCTCTGCGCACTGTTCTTGAGCTAATCTGAAGGCCATAAGAAGTTTGTAGGTCTGTAGCGATTGACTCTGCAGAAAGTGGGCGACCTCGTTGCACTATGCGCCTCAGCATCTGCTGACCCCGCTCCGTCAGTTTACGTGGCCTACCACTTCATGGCTGAGTTGCTGTCATTCCCAAACACTTCCATGTTCTTAAAATACAGCTGACAGTTGACTGTGGAATATTTAGGAGCGAGTTAATTTCACGACTGGATTTGTTGCACAGGTGGCATCCTATCACAGTTCCACAGTGGAATTCACTGAGCTCCTGAGAGCGACCCATTCTTTCACAAATGTTTGTTAAAACAGTCTGCATGTCTAGGTGCTTGATTTTATATACCTGTGGCCATGGAAGTGATTGGAACACCTGATTCTGATTATTTGGATGGGTGAGCGAATACTTTTGGCAATATAGTGTACAAGGGATAGAACAGAAATCTGTATATACCATAGGGCTAAACTAGGAATTTATTCCTTGGTTGTTACTAAACTGGTGGTTCCTTATAACATGCATGCCTGAGATATGGGTTTATAACAATCTAACTATATTTATATAATCCTATATAGGGATTCTTTTGAAGTCTTCTGTTATCATTGACTACTTCTGTATATACAAGGGATAGAACAGAAATCTGTACATATCATAGGGCTATAGGAATTTTTTTCCTTGATTGTTACTAAACTGGTGGTTCCTTCTATTATGCATGCCCGAGATATGGGTTTATAACAATCTCCAACTAATTCGGGATGCATCTGATTCAGTCGTGGTACTATTGTCCTCTAACTGTGGAACCCATTAGTCCACTATGTTGCTCTAATTATTGATTTATACCTCTGTGAATACAAGTATAATTGTCTATTTAATAGACCTATTCACATTTTACTTTTGGCAGCAATAATACGCTGAGTTCACAATAGACAGCCATTTCATCCATACTGGTTTAACAATTGGAAATCTTGTGTTCTCTATATATTTTGTTCTTTGTTTGACAATGTTCACTAATAAATATATGATTTTAATCTCCCCAACCACGTAAGGGTTTGGGAGTGTCTTTTCAAACCCTATCCATTCTTTTGTTGTTTATTTTTTAGTTAGTTTTACTTGATCAATTTTTTTATGAGGACAGTCTTTCGCCCAGTGGAATGTACTTTGACAAACTGTGCATCTGGAACGCTTGCCGAATTTATCCAGTGGATTGGTTCCTGGTAACGGCTGTTTTAGTTGCCCATATTGCAAAGCAGCATTCCGTCTCTCTCTGCCATGTGATCTGTGTTCCGTAAGAAATGCCATATCGTCTTGGTTCACTTGTATTCCATGTGATGCAGCTGTTCTTTTTCCGCCAAAAATCCTTTTTAAAGCAGATTTCATGGTGGAAAAGTTTAACTCCGTGCAAGCTGTTAATGCTAGCTGTTTCTTTCATAGAGACAAGCCGTGTCTAGTAGTTTAAAAGCCAATACAGCATCAGGAAGCACCATATTATACTTTTTTATCTGTTATATCGCTGTTCAAAATCAATTATATAGTCCGCCATGGAAACTGAACTATTTTTTGTTACACTATCAAAGTTGGAATAGGCTTCATATGCACGATTAACATTTCAATACCGGACTGTCCAGGTCCTCCGCAGGCATCTCCATCACTGTTTCATGAGCTCTCCCTTTAAGCCCCAAAGCAACCGCAAGAGCCTGCTTTTTTTGTCGAGGTCAGTGACCCGCATCCAAATACTAACTTCATTTTTCTAGCCCTCATATGGCCTCACTTCATCGAATTTTGGTGGAACTTTATAATTGGAAACCATCTTCTGCTCAATACTAAACAGAGTGTGAAGATGTATCCCCAAGAGGAATAGAAACTGCAGTTCACAGCACTCTCCACCAACGTGCTAGAATATAGACATATAGAAAAAAATAGAACATGCAGTACAATACAACCTTATAGATGGTCAAATAAGTTTGCTGATACAGGATCTTCAAGAAAGTACAAAGCCTCTAGAATCAGAGCATACACAAGAACATAGCGTAATACTGCCAAAAATTTAATAAAACATAAAACCACAAAAAAGAAGCCACTCACAAAATTAGTGGCACACGATGGATAAAAAGTGTGCAACAGCGCATATTTAAACAAGTCGTTCGAATAGTCACCACAGCCGGAAAGACATCGTCCTTAAAGCGTAGTTTCTGCAGGAGAGCCTGGCCAGGATACCACTCCGTGCTGAGAAGTCCAAATCCCAGGTGGAACCACAGTCCTTCAGAACGACCAATTGGGGAACCGAAGACCTGGAGCCATCCGAAATGAATGATGGACGATCCGACTCGCGGACGAATAATGGACGATCCGGCGGGCGAACGAACGAAAAATAGCAGAAACGAGCAAGTCAGTTCGACGCGTTTCGTCCTCTGACTTATTCATGAACTGACTTGTCCGTCCGAATCTTCTCTCTTTTAAAGTCCACATTTCTTTAATTAGCAATCTAAAATACATTCATGTGTGGATACCGGAAATAATAAAAGTTCCGAAATTCCCCCGAACGAACGCATCGGAAATGCGTCCGAACGGGCGCATCGGAAGTGACGCCATCTAGCATCAGAATCCATTAAGGCTAAGGGCATAATTGACCCAAACCCAATGGAAAGTATGGGCAACATACAAACAACAGAATAAAACGAAAATAAAACATAATATTGTTAACATAGATCCAGAAATGACAATAGAGGAACCTATGGAGACAAAAATTAAAAACGTGCATGTATGCTGATAACGTATAACATAACCATAATTGAACATAAGCATATACTGGTGAAAATATTTAATTTTAATAATAGAAACCAAGGATCTATATAGTACTCCAGAAAAGCACCAGGAAAGGAGGAAAGGACTAGAAATACAGAAAACCCCCTATGGAAAACTAACTAGATCCAAAAATTATTATATATATATATATATATATATATATATATAGGGTCACATCTTCTGCTACCAATGTTATTTGTAATAAACAACGTTTATTATTGCTCAAAAGTTTCTTTATTCTGCACACACAGCAATGGAAGCCCTCCCTTCCTTTCAGCCGTATTACACCCAGCAGAGGAGCGTTAATACCGTAAATTACAGAATAAAAGCGAACTTGCATGTTAACACTGAGCAATGAAAAGATTTGTAAGTTTTAAGAGGCTTCCCACGGAAAGCATCCAGGCAATTCATCTTAAAATTTTATTTTAAAGGGGTCATCCACTAACCACCAAATTACAGCAAACAGTGAATTTCACCATTTGGTCCAATTTGTCTATTCACTAAGCTGTCAATTCTCCAAATACTGGTGAATTGACAGCAAACTATGGTGCAATTCACCCATAAAATTGTCCCATAGATGACTGTCATGTCTTGTATTCAAAGAACCCCGAACTGCAACGAAATTCCGGCAAAATGCCCTGATTTTTGTTGTTTAAATTTCACAGGTTTCAATAGGTGAATCCCATAGGATTCAATGCAAAAACGTTATATCATTTTAAACTTTTTTCTGCAGAAAAAAGCCTTTTTATTTAGAACCCCTTGTATTATTATTATTATTCTTTATTTATAAAGTGCCAGCATATTCCGCAGCGCTGTACAATAAGCACAGTATAGACTGGGTTACAATACATTGAACAACATTTGACAAAGAGTACAGGAGGAGATGAGGGCCCTATTCCCGTAGGAACTCACAATCTAGGAGGGTTGGGGTTGGAAACAGGAGGAGAGGACTGTAAGGTGAGAGTGATTGATGGTTGTGTCAGTGTATTTTTTTTTGACAAAATTGAGGTTTCCCAATTTTTTAAAAAGCTGTGTGTGTAGAAGCTGTCAATGAGGGGGGGCGTGGCCGGCTGCTGAAGGGAGCAGACGTGTTTCTGCGGAGCTCCGCACGTCTACCGCTCTTAGGGCCCATTTACAGCTTGATTCGCCGAGCAATTTTAGATTTGGGGGCCCAAGCTAGCTGGCCACCGGATTCGAGATGTCCGGAGGCGGTTCTGTCCCCCCCTCCGGACCAGAGACATTCCCTGCAGCCGCCAAAATGATGAAGACACGAGGGGCTGGCGGCCATCTTGCGGCCTTCGTCCTGGCCCCTGGGGCCTCTATGCCAGACTGTCCTGCTGCCTTGGCCCGGTCTGACCCTGTGCTGGGGGCCGAGGTGACGACGGGCCCACGTCTCTCGGCAGCCCGAGATGGAGATCGAGTCAGAGACAGGCAAGGACCGGCTGCTGCGCGGCAGGATAGACCCCCACCCCCCGGGGGAGGCATGGACAGCTTCTTGGAAGGCTTGGAGGCCTGCTTGCAGCTCCTGGAAGGGGAGGATCTGTCGGGTCCTCTCACCGGGGGCATGTGGAGACGGATGACGCATACCTTGCAGCGCTACCGGAGGGTGGCGGACCCGGGTCTGGCGGTGGATGGGACTGCATCGGCTGGACACCCCTCTGAGGATCATGTCGCGGAGGCTGCGTGGAGCCACGAAGAGAGCGATGGGAGAGGTGACGCGCTGGTGCCGCTGGGAGACTGCGCGGGCTTATCGGAGTCCGGAGGCCCGAGGAAGGTGAGAGATGACTCGGAGCCCCAGACGCTGCTGGTCCCCGAGTTGGAGGTGGAGCGGATGCCCCGAGGAGTTTGCAGTCCACGGGCTGCGCCCGGAGTGCTGGTCCGTGCGGCGCCGGGTGGAGCGCTGATACGACCGAGAGGCTGGGATTGTGGTTTGGAGGGAGTTGAGGGCCCCTCCTCAACGATTGTACGGTCAAAGCTGCCCCGACCTTCTGCGCGGAGCAGCACCACGTGGCAAATGGAGATTCACTGTTGGGAAGCCGATGCCTGGTCTCCCTGGAGATCCGGAGGCCTGTCGGAGCTATGGAGGGAATGCCGCGCCATCAAGTTGGCTGAGGCAGTGATAACAGGCCTCAGATGTGGCGACATGTCTGCCGCGCGAGCTCCCCATGGACCTGGAGAAGATTCCTGCCACACGTTCCCGCTGGACACAGGCTGAAGGGGCTGTCTTGCCGACCTGTTGCTCGTCTACTGTACCCTGACCCACTGAGTTTCCTCTCCGGTTTACCTCCTGATGACTTTTTCCAATCCTGACGAGACCCCCCGTGTGGGGCTGACCCCCCGTCTCCCATTGAGTGGGCTACGATGCCCCCTACCTGTTCTCCCCGTTTACCCCCCTCTAGCGTAGTGTATTAATATATTAGCCGATATATATATATATTTTACTCCCTAAAATCTGAGATTCCTCTATCCCTCCCCCGTTTTCTTTTTTTCTGCACTCCACAGCGACATTATACGAGGATATTCTTCTCTTGATTTTCTGCAGAGTCCCTTATTCTTGGAGGACGTTTCTTTTTCTTTTATGCCTTGTTTTGTTATTATTGCAAGCTGTTTACCTGCTGATTATTCTTGGTCTCGCGAGACCATTTGTTGGGAGTCTATCCCCCCCTCACCCCTGCAATGCCTTTTTGTGCCGTCCGCATTGACTTTTTTGATGACTTTTTGAACTCTACTGCTGTTTTTTTTTTGTTTTTTTTTCTCTTTTTCTTCCGATATTTTGCAGTTTTTCTGTGCGACTCCCCCATATTTTTCCCCTCTCCCCTGACCGCATTACTGATGTTGATGTAACTTTGATGTTATCATATATTTTGCAGTTGAATGTACTGATGACATATTTTCGAAATAAAAACCTTAAATTAAAAAAAAAAAAAAAAGAAGCTGTCAATGATCAAGAGAACAGATACTCCCTGCTTAATCTTATGGTAGATAGGGAACCCCTCCAACTCCTTAATGTCTATGCCCCGAACTCCCCTAACTTAGGGTTTTACCAGTCATTGCTCCTGTTACTACACCTATATGAAGCCCCTCGTAGGATTGTGGGGGTGGGATTTTAACGACATCATGGACCCTGTCCTGGACCGTTCCCCTGGTCACCCTGTGACCCGGGGCCGCCACCGCCCCACTGGTTCTCCCTTCCTCCAATCTCATTTTCGTTTGCTAGATGCCTGGCGATCTTGTCATCCAACGGGTAGGGACTTTACTTTCTATTCTGACCCTCACAAAACCTTCTCCCAGCTAGATTTTTTCCTAATTTCTGACACACTGTCCCACCGGATTCGTTGAGCATTTATAGTCCCTATTGCCCTCACCGATCATGCTCCTGTAGTCCTGGAGCTGTCTCATAGTGCTCCTCTCCCTTATTCCAGGAATTGGCTTTTTCCCTCTCACTTACATCTGGACGGTTCCAATCTCATTTAGAACTCTCCTGGAACAATTGCGCAGATGATAATATCGAACATGTTGATGTCAATCTGTTTTGACCGGCCTCAAAGGCAGTTATCAGGGGTCATATTATTGAATATGCTGTACGTGCTAAGAAAGAGGCTGTAAGCCGTCTCACCACTCTTCATGATGATTTAACGAGTAGTTACAGAACATATCTAACATCCCCTACTCCCCACAACTTTATAAACATTGTAAGGTTCAGTATGATACACTAGCGTCCACTCAAGCTCACACTTCTTGGCTCCACTAGCGAAATCGCCATTTTCGATATGGTAATAAACAAGGTCGCCTCTTGGCCAATCTGGTCCGGTCCCAAACTAAGCCCTCCCCTTACATCTCTTCCTTGAAAACTTCTGACGGCCATCTTCTCACAGACCCCTCCGCCATCAACACATATGTCCGTGATTATTTCGCAGACTTTTATAAGGCAGACCCCGATGACTGCCCTGGCCAGCTAGCTCCTCCATAAAGCCCAAATCCCTAAATTGTCCCTTAGTGAGCGTGACTCCCTTTCTGCCCCTATTTCTGCTAAAGAGATCCGGGACACGATTTCCTCCCTTAAGGTAGGGAAGGCCCGGGACCGGACGGATTTAGGGCAGAATATTATAAATCCCTTTCAGGCTTTTTGATCCCACACTTAGTCACACTATATAATAACATCTTGCAGGGCGAGACCCCACCACTTTTAATGATGCACGACTTACTGTTATCCCTAAGCCAGGTAAAGACCTTACTTTGGTTCCCTCTTACCACCCCATTGCTCTGCTAAACACGGATCTTAAAATTCTCTCCACCATTACGGCCAAACGCTTACAGGTCCCTCTAGCTTGATTGATCAGCGCCTCTCAAACAGGGTTTTTAAATGGTCGCCATTCTACCAAAAACATTCGTAAGGCCTTGCGGCCATATGGTCCTCTTCCCTCACACCTAATCCCTCCAATATCCTGTTAAGTTGTGACGCTGACAAAGCATTTGATAGGATCTATCTTATCCGTTTTTTCAAATTCCATCATTTTAGTAAAGAATTTTGCACTCTTTTTCAGGCACTTTACACACAACCTCACACGTGGTCACGACAAATGGACTCCACTACTTTCTGCTGGAAAGAGGAACCAGACAGGGCTGTATTTATCTCGCGCTAGAACCTCTTCTGCGTCTCATTGAATCCAGTAACGAGATTGCAGGAATACGACTGGGCCCTACCATCACGTTGAAGGTGGTTGCTTTTGCAGATGACTTGCTACTCTTCCTTTCTAACCCTGCGATAGACACTCCTTCTTTACTAACCTTATTACATTCTTTTAAACCACCACAGGGTTTAAGATAAACTAAGACAAGACGGTAGCGCTTCCCTTAGGTCCTATTCCAAGTGGAGACTGGCTGACGGACTTTCTTTTTCAGTGGGCCCCGACCCCATATATTAAATACCTCAGAGTTGTTTTGCCACGTGACCTTTCCCAATTATACAGTTTAAATATTAATCCCATTTTGCCTAACTCCAGACTTCTACTGACGACATGGGGTTCCCTCCCGCTTTCGTATCTAGGACGGGCGTTTCTTCTTAAAATGACATTGTTTCCCAAACTCCTCTACCCTTTGCAAGTCCTGCCTATACTTTTACGACCCGCTGACGTTTGTCCAATTCACAAACTGTTCGCCTCATTTATATGGCAGGGTAGACGGGCCCGTATTTCCCTCTCCAGCCTCCAACAGTCGCTCTCCCGTGGAGGACTCAATTTTCCAAACATCTCGGATTACAATTTGGCCACCCTTTATCGATACACCTCAGATTGGATACGGGGCACCTCCCATTATATTAATCACGCGGAGGAGCAGGCGTTATTACCCGCCTCCTCTCTATTCTTCACCACCACTCCCCGGCAGTCCCCCCATCTCTCGCGGTCCAACCCCTTTATTGTACACTACCAAACGTGCCTGGATCTGCGTCCGTAAACGTTTACACTTATCCTGGCAGACGTCTTAATGGTCCCCATTTTACGTAATCCTAATTTTCAGCATGCTTCTCCTGCTTGAGTCCTCTAGCCCAGTGAGGACTGACACAAATGCACTATTATGTAGATGCGGTATCGAGACGGCCCTTCTCCTTCACTACTTTAGGTAACATGATAGACCCTCTTTCTCTTCACTCTGGCTTTTATCTGCAACTGCGACAATTTCTTCTTGCTCAATTTGCTGATTTCACCCCTGCGGATTGGGCAAACCCTCTGGATTCCCTATTGTTCATGAATTCCATACCCCCCCTCGACTTCTAATATTTAGATCCACCTACAGGCTTCTTCACCTAAATCTACCCCTTGGACGGCAATTTTGAAATGGACCACTCATTTCCCGACACTTACCCCGCATGATCTCATCCAATCCACTTTACAATCTCGGCGCCTTATTCCTTCGGCTAATTGGGATATGCTATACAGAATTCTCCAATGCACTTACATGGCGCCCAATAGGATGGCCAGAGCTGGGCTCACACCTACTGCTGCATGTCTCAAATGTGGTCACTCTCCCGCTGACCTCTGGCACTTTTTATGGTTATGTCCTCACATTCAGCTGTTCTGGGACTCTATCTGTAGATTCTGCTCGACAGTCCTTCGAATCGCAGCTCCCAGCATTCCTGAATGGGCCATTTTCAACTTTCTCCCTCCTGCCCCTGCCCGTCCCCAACCTAAAAGTCATAGGTTCTGGCTCGCTTTGCTGGCGGCCACAGGTAAAAAGGCCATCCTCTCACAATGGATTTTCCCGACTCCACCCACCTTTCGTATGGAATAAGACAGGGTTTATTCACTGTTTTTAATTGATTGGATTACCCTGGAGGACCGTACTATGGCTTTTTTCCGGAATTGGTCACCCTTAATTGTGACCCTCCCCGAAGATACAAAAACCTCATTGCATCGCACCTTTTACTGCACCTCCTGGTATTCTCTGCAAATGTTGAAAGGTTGAAACCTATCCCCCACACACCTTCTGACTAGGGATGGGCTGCCGGTTCGAACATTGGCCGTTCGACCGTTCGCCGAATGGCAAACATTTCCGCGTGTTCACCCACAATGGACCACAATGCACTTTTCCACTGGCCTGAAGCTATTAATTGGCTACAGCCTTGCACCTGACCACAGGTCAGGTGCAAGACTATGCCAACCAGGGCTCAGAGTCCTGATTGGGCAAATTTTGCCCAATCATGGGCTCCCAGAGCTAAGTCCCGCAGCACACTATATAAGGCTTCCCTGCCTGCAGCCCCAGCATGTGTGTTTGCAGGAGTGAATCAGAGAGGAGAGGAGATTGTTGCATTTGCAGGGACAAGCGGACAGTGGCAAATAGCAGGGAACTGGCAGCCTGGCTGTGAAATATCATACCACAGTTGAATCAGAGTTCATCTGTATCTTTAATCTTTATCTATTCAGAGTTGAATCTGTGTCTTGCCAGCTATCAGGGTGTATCGCTGACTTATAGCAGAGTTCTGGAAATTTGAATCTGTGTCTTGCCAGCTATCAGGGTGTATCACTGACTTATAGCAGAGTTCTGGAAATTTGAATCTGGGTCTTGCCAGCTATCAGGGTGTTGCAGCCTGCAGGAGAGGAAGTGAATCAGAGAGAGAGTAGAGGACATTGGCAGCCTTGCAGGGAAAATAGCAGTGAAATCGCTGACTTATAGCAGAGTTCTGAATATCTTTGATCTATATACCATAGTTGAATCAGAGTTCTGCATTTCTACAATCTTTATACCAGAGTTGAATCAGAGTTCTGCATATCTCCAATCTATATACCAGAGTTGAATCAGAGTTCTGCATATCTGAAATCTTTATACCAGAGTTGAATCAGAGAAACATATACGTATCTTGATCAGCACAATAAATATTGCTATCAGGATCTTGGTGTCTCTCATAGATCAGCAGACCATATTTTTGATCTATGAGAGACACCAAGATCCTGATAGCAATTTTTATTGCGCTGATCAAGATATGTACAGTATATATTTCTTTCATTCACCTGGTATAGGGAAGACCACTGTGTTTGATCAAGCTCTTGGGAGATTGGTGGTGGATGTGATTTGTGGCGCTGACCTGCTTGTTTTAGAGAGTTGAATCAGAGTTCTGCATATCTTTAATATATATATCACTCACCAGGACAGGCAGACGCTCCCAGACACAGATAAGAGAGCAAGCAGCCTTTGTGTCGGAAGGCTGTGCCCCTGGTCGTCGTGGACGTGGTGCATCCTCTGCAGGGGCACATTTGTCCTTTCTAACTGGTGCTGGCCGTCTTATGCAGCAGCAACATACAAAGGATTTGGTGGATTGGCTAACCAGGCCATTCTCATCCTCTGAGTCCTCTGCCAGCCAGACTTGTAATGCTCCTCAGCTGCCAAAACATCTAATTCAGCCTCCATGTCCACAGCTACTCCTGCCGTAGCCTCACCATCATACACAGAGGAGTCAGCTGAATTGTTTGACTACAATGACAGTGACATGCTGCTTGAGGATGCGCAGCAACTCCATTGCTCTGATTCAAACTCTGAGGTTGAGGAAGGGAGTAAAATCAGCCTAGAGGGAGGGGGTGCCAGTGACACACAAAGAACTGGTACTCATGTTCCCCCAGCAGCTGCAGCATACTGCCAGGTTGGCTCCAGTGATGAGGAGATAGGGGGTGATGACGATGATGAGGTCACTGACTCCACCTGGGTGCCTGATCGAACAGAGGAGTCAAGTGAGGAGGAGGAGGCACAACAAAAACGAGGCACAACATCCTCTATGAGCAACCGTAGCCAGTCCAAAGCATCAGATGTCAGAGCTGCTCAGGTTCAGAGCACTGTTGTCTCGCAGCACACGTCCAGGAACTCTGTTGTCTGGGAGTTCTTCACGACATGTGCATCAGACTGCAGCGTTGCTATTTGTAAGCTATGTCTGAAGTAGATCAAGCGTGGGAAAAACTCAGACGCTTGGGTACCACGTGCTTGATGCAACATATGACCACCTGCCACGCATCCCGTTGGCACAACACTTTGCATAGGTCCTCCTCCTCATCTGACTCTACCCCCACTATATGTCCTGCCATGTCATTGCCTACAACCTCCACTGACAGGGATGATGCTACAGTAATGGGTGTACCAGGTCCTTCCTCAGAATGTGACAGCATCCCATCAGCTGCAGATTTACGCAGTCAGATTCCGTTGCCCCAGCTGCTGCAGAGTAAGAAAAAATATAGTCCCAACCATCCCCTTGCACAGCGTCTAAATGCCAGCTTGGCAAAATTACTTGCATTACAGCTGCTGCCTTTCCAGCTGGTGGACTCTGCCTCCTTCTGTGAATTTGCCGAATGTGCTGTACCACAGTGGCAGGTTCCAAAACGCCAGTTCTTTTCACGGAAAGCCATTCCAGCACTATACCAGCACGTGGAAGACAATGTTATGGAGTCATTGGGAAAGGCAGTCAGCAGCAAGGTGCACATTACTTTAGACACGTTGTCCAGCCATCATGGACAGGGCCGTTACATTTCCTTCATAGCACACTGGGTAACTCTGCTTGCAGCTGGGAGGGATCCAGGACGGGGCTCTGTGCTGGAGCTTGCTCATCCACCACGCCTCCAGAAAGCTGCTTATATGAGGTCTGTCTGCTCCACCACCTCTTCCTCCTCCTCCTCCTTCTCTGTCGAAGTGGAGGTTAAACCGACACGTGGCAGGGGCTACGCAATGGCTCAAGCAAAAAGATGCCATACTGTGCTTCAGCTGGTTTGTTTAGGGCAGTGGTCCCCAACCCTGGTCCTCAGGGCCCACTAACAGGCCAGGTTTGCCAGATATCTGAAGCACAGCACAGGTGTTATGATTTGCTGCTCAGTGATTGCAGGATTCAGTCTGCTTTTCCCCATGGTGATCTGCAAAATCTGGCCTGTTAGTGGGCCCTGAGGACCAGGGTTGGGGACCACTGGTTTAGGGGACAGGAGACACTCCTGGCCAGAAATTCTGTCAGCTCTGCAGGGGCAGGCGCAGAGATGGTTAACGCCATGCCAGCTTGAGCTGGGAATGGTCGTCTGTGATAACGGCAGCAACCTTCTCTCCGCCCTACGCCTGGGTAAGTTGACGCATGTTACATGCCTAGCGCACGTCCTAAATCTGGTGGTACAGCGTTTCCTAACCAGGTACCCAGGGCTGGCAGAGCTTCTCAGCCAGACCAGAAAAGTCTGCAGCCACTTCAGACGGTCATTCCCAGCAAGTGTTCGCCTGGCAGAAATTCAAAGAGAATTCCACCTTCCCACAAACCGTCTGATCTGTGACATGCCCACCAGGTGGAACTCGACAATGGCAATGCTGCAGCGTCTGCACAAGCAGCAGAGGGCCAACAATGAGTACCTGTGTGAGTATGGCACAAGGACAGGTTCAGGGCAACTTGTTTCCCCCCCTGCAGTGGCTGATGATCAAGGATGCATGCACTGTACTATCACCATTTGAGGAGGCAACGAGGATGGTGAGCAGGGACAGTGCATGCATCAGTGACACAATTCCTTTAGTGTTCCTGCTGGAGCGCAGTCTGCAGGGAATTATAGATGTGGCACTAGAGGCAGAGCAGCGGGAGGAAGTGGAGGACATCGCTAGCTCTCAAGGCCCCAGTCTTTATGCAGACAGCATTCCTGCGGGTCCTCAGATCAGACAGGAGGAGGATGAGGAGGAGGAGGAGGAATATTTAAGTTGTGGGGGCATTGAAGGTGGGGATTCCTCAAGGGAGGGTTTTGTGTCCCCAGAAACCCAAGGACTAGTACGTGGCTGGGAGGAGGTAGTGCATGATACAGTCATCCTCAGCAACCAGGAACACTCGGAAGCTAATGCCACCTCCAACATACGCTGCATGGGCTCCCTTATCCTGCAAAGCCTGCCTTCTTGATCCACGATACAGGGGTAAGGTTGCAGAGCTCATCCTGTCCTGACAGAGGGAGGACAGGATGAAACAACTTGAGGACGCTCTAAAGCGACACTTGTGTAACACCTTTCCAGGCACTGGTAGGTTACCAAGTGATGACACAGGTGCTTCTGAGGCTGCGGTTTATCGGAGGAAGAGCGGTGAAGGGGGCTGCTTGACTGATGCCTTTTGCAATTTTTTTAGTCCTCGACGCCCAGGGACGTCAAATGTAGGCACCCATTGCCAGCGTCTTCACCATATGGTGCAGGACTACCTAGGGGCAAGGGCAGACCTGGATACCTTTACAGTAGATGATCCACTGGCTTACTGGGTGTTGAGATTGGATCACTGGCCAGAATTTAGCCAATATGCTATGCAGCTACTAGGTTGCCCTTCATCCAGCGTGCTTTCTGAAAGGACGTTCAGAGCCGCTGGAGGTTTTGTCACAGACAAAAGAGTGCGTCTGTCCACCGACTCTGTAGACCGGCTGACATTTATAAAAATGAATCAGTCCTGGATCAGCAGCTATCACTCCCCTGATGCTGATGTAAATGAATAGATCGGGGATCTCTTCTGCATTCCCAAAACCTCCACCACTGCACTTTTCCACAATACCTCAGAGGGGTTACGTTGTGAATGCACTAGCTGGCACCAAAGGCCCAATATTTGGGTGCACTGCCACTGACGAGTGTACCAGATTCATATAATTTTAATATTTATTAAATATAATCCTAAGCACGATATACGAAGGAATTTTTCGTTTTTATTCTTAACCTTTATGTCATGGAAAAATCACTGTTCCTTTAAAAATGTTTTTTTTTTTAAACTTTTTGTCCTTGTTTCCTGTCCCCCAGGGCACTACCCGGAACCCCATACACCTTTTATGGCCAATATCTTGCATATATGCCCTCTTGGAGGGCACTCTAAAAATCGAACGTTCGAGTCCCATTGACTTGCATTGAGTTTGAATCGTGTTCGCGTTCGAATTCAAACTTTTTAAATTGTTCGAGTTCGAATGCCCATCCCTACTTCTGACCCTATTCTGTTCCATTTCCTGGCCTCCACTGACCCTACCCCTGATGAAACGCTTTCTACTCCTGTAGGACACGGTCCTATATGAACCGCTCTGGCCCTGTTGTACTAAACGTTTACATCTATCTCCATTCGATCCCCGGAGGAATTGATATCCCCCATGTCCGGTGTGTTGCCGCATAGTTAATTAGTTTGGTTAGCTTTCGGGTTTATGTATTGCTATGACACTGCTTAATCTTTCTCTGTTTCTGTATCGCAATTGAACCTTCAATTAATATCTTTAAAAAAAAAGCTGAGTGTTTTAAATTCTGTCACAGACCTTTTTATAATGTTTTAAAGGACCTTTTTCATTATTTAGACACCTGTTAATACATTTTTATTGGTTTACGCATTAGGTTTTTTCCCCCCGTTCTGCTGTTTTCTCCGTGCGATAACTACTTTCGCAACTCCAATTTCAGCAAAATATGGTGACCATTCACTATATCGGGAATTCACCATATTTTCTACGAAATGTAATCGCCGAAGTACGGTGACAATCAAAGCACCGAATTTGCACACAACTTCGGTGCTTTATGAATAGACCCTTAAGTTAGAACAACATCATGTCAAGACAAACTTCATGTCATCATGTCAAGACAAAGAGAAAACAATAACAGGTAGTGAAAGTAACAAGAAGGAAGGGATGGGGTTGTCAACTTGTGTCCAGGGACAAATGAAATGCAGGTGTTTTACACAGCATGCAGTTATAATTCTAGACATACCAGGATGACTGCATAAGACACAGACTCAAGCATCAGAGCGAAATGAGATCCAGACCACCTGTATACTCGTGAAGTTAGCTTTCATGCAAGATGGAGTTTCCAAGGGTCAGTTCCAGACTACACACCCTCAGGGACCTAAAGGCCTGAGGGAGAGGCCACACTCCTCACTCCCAAGGTAAGACCCAGAGAACAATGCAGCAGGAGATAATGAACAATGGTCTCCACAGCAGAGGCAGGCAAGCCTTCAGGACCACCAGACATCTCTAGTGGAGACTCAGAAGGATGAATAATAACCAGTGTCCCCAGTCGAGATGGGCTCAGCATGTCAAAGGGCACGCACAGACATGCATTTACCTATGTGTGTCCTGTCTGTAATGGCTGTTTTGTGTCACGTTCGCTGTATCGCTCACCCTCGATAACCGTGGTGTGGATCCTTTTGGACAGACCTCTAAGCCCTCCGATCCTTGAGTGGTCGGGACCGCTAACCCTATAGCTCCCAGCCAGGGATAATAGACACATCAGCAATACAGAGTACAACCTTGGTATAATAGCAGCAGGTCTCAGAACAGAACATGCACTCAGGCAGCAAGGGTTAATCTTAACAGCAGCTAAGGAGTAACCTGGGTCAGGCTTATGCAAGTCGTTCATACACAAGGGTTCAGAAATGGCGTGGTCAGATAAACAATCCGAGCTGGCAACAAACAGGGTCCTCATACAATAGGGGTCAGCATTATGCAGAGTCCGCTTACACTCAGAGTCTGTTCTGGGTATTGCATACATACAGGCTTGGTCAAAGGGAGAATAGTCAAGAAGGCAGTCCGAGTCAGCAACAATAAGGTTCTTCATACAGTCCAGGTCAGCAACGTAGCAATGAAACAATGAATCAGTGACTCGAATGAACGGTACACTAGTGATGCGGGAAACAAATTCCACATCAAGGCAATGAATCTATTCTCGCGCCCTGTCTATAAGGCTGGCGGCTCTGCGTCATCATGCCGCGCCCTGCCCCCTCATTAGGTGCACGAACACCGGGATCAACTTGGACGCTTGGCATCTGGCCAGCCAGCGATGCCGCCAGGTGCCTGGTCCCCTCCTGAGACCCCCCAGGTGGCGAGGGTGTGACATAAACCCCCCTTACGGGTGGCCACTGGACTACCACCAGGCGCAGAGGGATGAGAAGCATGGAACTGATGTACCAAACGAGGCACATGGACTTCACTGGCTGGCAACCAAGCCCTATCCTCGATACCATACCCCTCCCATTCAACCAGGTACTGTAAAACACCACTGACCATACTGTACTTCAGGATGGCATGGACCTCATACTCCTCACCTTAGGACTGAACAGGTGGAGGAGGCACGGTAACCCTGGTGTACCTGTTGCACGTGAGGGGCTTGAGGAGGCTAACATGGAACACAATCAGGGTTATTCAGAGAGCGGTGAAAAGCAGGAGAATGACTGGAGAATGGAAAATTCTAGATCAAAATAGCCAAACCAGAAAAATTCTCCCATTCAGCTCACTTTCCAAATCAGCTATTTTGACCTAGAATTTTCCATTCTCCAGTCAGTCTCCTGCTTTTCACCGCTCTCTGAATAACCCTGATTGTGTATATGCAAATGTGGGGGTAGTGCCAAGGCATAGGATACAGGGTTCACCCTGCGCAAGACTTTTTAAGGACCAATGCACCTGGTGGCCACCTTCATAGAAGGGACCAGGAGTTTTATGTGACGTGTGGAAAGCCAGACTTTATCCCCCACAGTATACACTGGGGCAGGCCTTCTACGTCTGTCTGCTTTCTCTTTTTGTTTTTGGATACTGGCCTCCATTAGCCTCCTTGACTTTCTCCCATTTCCCTTTTAACGAGGCCAGATGCTCATCCAGAGCAGGTAAGGTGGTATCCTGAAAGCTAGAGGGGAGCATTAGAGGATCGAAACCATACACCGTATGAAAAGGTGAATGACCCGTGGTTTCACTGACTGCATTATTCAAAGCATATTCTGCCCATGGCAAGAGGTCAGACCACTCATTCTGTTTTTCAGATACAAAGCATTGTAGATACTGTTCGACATTTTGATTAGCCATCTCAGCTGCTCCATTCGTCTGTGGATGATAGGCAGAGGAGAAGATAAATTGTATACCCAGATTTTCACAGAACCCTCTCCAGAATCAGGACACAAATTGAGTGCCTGTATCAGACACAATGGCTAGAGGGACCCCATGGAGCTTGACAACGTTCTGGATGAAGACTGGCACCAATTCCATGGCGGAGGGTAACTTAGCGAGAGGCACGAAATGAACCATCTTGGAGAATCTATCAACGATGGTAAGTATAACCGTGTTACCATGGGATATAGGTAAATCAGTAATGAAATCCATGGATAGTTGAGCCCAAGGTCTCTCAGGGACAGGCAAAGGTTGGAGCAACCCTATGGGCAATGTCTTAGTGTTTTTTCTCCTACAGCATACCTCAAAGATGACTATGTATTCATTAATGTCTTTATGCATACCCGGCCACCAGAACGGCTTTTCAGGAGAAGCCATAGTTTTGGTTATTTCCATATGCCCAAAAGGTTTGGTATCATGAGATACTGACATAACCTGTATTCTATCCTCTTCCGGAACGAAGAGTTTACAAGGTAGCTTGTCAGCAGGAGCGTTACCTTGAACAGACTGTAATCTCTCAAACAATGGAGAAGATACAGTAACCAGAGTGGTAGTGAGAATCCTCTCTTGAGGAACAATCGGACTTTGGTCAAAGACATGATGCTCGTATGTTTCATACGGCCTAGCCCAAGCCACCGACACTGGGACCACAACACGAGACCTCTTTTTCTTTTTTTGACATTTAGAGACACTGCAGTCATGCCTAGAACCTGTCTCTCAGGGGATTCTAGACACATTCGTTTCCCGACAGTGAAGACCTCTTAGGTCATTTGGGACACTCGTAATCAAAAATTACCTTTACCAGCACAGTAGAAACATAACCCCTCTCGGTGTTGTCTCTCCTTACCTGAAATACTAGAACGACCTAATTGCATAGGTTCAGGAACTGCTTGTTCCACCCTGGGACGTGAAGGAGTATGTGTCACGGTTCCCAGATCCCACCACGCAGTATTTAACACCCCACACTCCACAGAGCCCAGAAGCTACCAACAGAGTAGCCGTGAAAGATCTCTAACTGTCTGGTCCTTAGAATTGGCCAGGTAAACTAGCTAGACAGAAAGGGTTAACAACACAGGGAGTAGTCAGCCGAGCTAGAATCAGGAATACAGAGTTCAGAATGGTCAAATGGAATAGCCGGGTCGATATCAGAGCAGTGGCGTAGTACAAGAAAATGGTCTAGGGCAACAGAAGGCAGAATAGTCAGAAACAAGCAGAGGTCAATAACGGGTTATTCAATATAGCAGTCAGGTACAAGGAGCTCAGGTATGGATAACCACGATCTGGCAACTGCTGAGAATACACTGAGGGTTTTTAAAGACCTTCACCAGGCCACGCCCCCCACTCAAGCCGTGCCTCATGCAACCACCTCCCTGCCTGTCTCCATTTAAACCGGGCATTGGTCAGCGAGCAGCATCAGACATGCTGCCCTCAAGCACACAGGTAGGGCTGGAAGCTCCCAACGTTACAGTACCCCCTCTCCACGGGAGGCCACCGGACAACCAACAGGACGAGCGGCAGGACGACCAACAGGGCGATCGGGGTGTGAGGCATGGAACGCCCTGACCAACCTAGAGGCAGACATGTCGGAAGCTGGAATCCAGGACCGGTCTTCTGGACCATAACCCACCCAATCGACCAAGTACTGCAGAGCACCCCTGCACAGCCTAGAATCCAAAACCCTCCTAACCTCATACTCAGATTCACCATCAACCTGAATAGGTGGAGGAGGAGGAACGACCCGCGTGTACCTGTTACACAACAATGGCTTCAGTAGGGAGGTGTGGAAGACGTTGTGCATGGAAGATGTTTAGGAAGGGCAAGAGCATAAGCCACAGGATTAATGCGGCGAATGATCTTATATGGACCTAAACCGAGGTGCCATTTTCATAGAAGGCACCCGCAACTTCACGTTCCTAGTGGACAACCAAACTCTATCCCCCACATTATAGGAGGGAGCTTGTAACCTATGCCTGTCAGCCTTGCGTTTCTGGACAGCAACATTGCGCTCCATATTTTCTCGAATCTGTCTCCAAATCTCTTGCAGTTGAGTGAGATGGTCATCGAGAGCCGGGATAGCCTGCTCAGTAAACTGAAGCAGTAGAGCCGGAGGGAAAAAACCATAGATGGCAGAAAAAGGAGAGTGGCCAGTGGTCTCGTTAACGGCGTTATTACGTGCATACTCAGCCCAGGGCAACAACTCCGACCAATTGTCTTGTTGTTGTGTGGTAAAGCAACGTATGTACTGCTCGAGACCCTGATTTGCCCTCTCTGCTGCCCCATTGGTTTGTGGATGATATGCTGAAGAGAAGGCCAATCGCACCCCCATCTCTGCACAGAAAACCCTCCAGAAATAAGAGATGAACTGGGCTCCTCTGTCAGAGACTATTTCAGACGGAACCCCATGTATTCGTACAATCTCTCTAGCAAATACAACCGCCAGTTCTTTGGCTGTAGGAAGCTTAGGTAGAGGGACATAATGAGCCATTTTGGAGAAGCGGTCTACAACTGTCAGAACCACAGTATGACCCTTGGACTTTGGCAAGTCCACAATAAAATCCATAGATAGATGAGACCAAGGCCTCTTAGGCATGGGTAAAGGCTGCAATAGACCGACAGGCAAGGATTTACTGGTTTTGCTTCTGGCACAGACTTGACAAGCCAAAACAAACAGACGTACGTCCTGTCGCATGGTGGGCCACCAGAACTGTCTGGAGATACTACTGTAAGAGGCTTAGTAATACCAGGATGACCTGCTGGTTTAGAATCATGAAACATTATGAGTAATTCTTGTCTTTCCTTTTCAGGTAAACAACATATCTGGAGGCTTGTCAGGTGGAGCTCCTACTTGAACTGCCTGGAGGCGTTCCAGGAAAGGCGAGGAGACAGACAAGACTGTGGAAGCCACAATACGTTCAGGAGGAACTATAGGATTGTGGTCTTGTGTATTAGACTCATACGGGTCATATTGACGAGATAAGGCATCAGCCTTTACATTGCGGTCACCTGGTCTGTAAGTCAATACAAAATTAAACCGAGACAGTAGCAATGACCACCTGGCCTGTCTCGCGTTCAAACGTTTAGCATCCCCGATGTACGTAAGGTTCTTATGATCAGTAATTATCAATAAAGGGTCAAGAGTACCTTCCAACAAATGTCTCCACTCTGATAGGGCAGACACAATAGCAAGCAATTCTCTGTTACCGATATCATAATTGCGTTCTGCTGGTGATAATTTTCTTGAAAAGAACCCACAAGGATGTAGAGGTTTTCCTGGAGACTCTCTTTGAGACAGGACAGCCCCAATGCCTATCTCGGAAGCATCAACCTCAAGAACAAACGGAATTCTGGGATCAGGATGCCGTAACACGGGAGCGGAAGTGAAAGCTTGTTTGAGGGCTTCGAATGCTTGTTTGGATTGAGAAGACCAGATCTGGTTCTTCAGACCTTTACATGTCATATTAATGATAGGGGAGGCTACAGCGGAATATTTCTTGATAAATCTCCTATAATAGTTGGAAAACCCCAGAAACCTCTGTATGGCCTTGAGACCTTGAGGGAGAGGCCATTCTGAGATGGCCGTGAGTTTAGAAGGATCCATCTCAAAACCTTCTGGAGTGATAATATACCCAAGGAATTTCACAGTAGTAATGTCGAATAAACACTTCTTTAGTTTGCAATAAAGACCATTGTCCAGTAATTTTGCTAATACCTGTCTGACATGTGCATGGTGGGTTTTCAGATCGGAAGAGTAAATCAATATATCGTCTAGGTATACTATAACAAAGGTGATGGAATGCACCAAATACGATCAGGCTGCTATGAAAATATTTGATTGGAATACAAAATGCTTATATGCTTTGAAATGAACTTTGCTCTAGTTAGCATTCTATTAACAGGCTGACAGGTCAGAAATGCATCTCACCTAAGAATCTGCTGCCTTGTGTAAATGTTTTAAAGCACACCCAAGATAAAGGGGAGAGGCTAACAATAGGGAGTAAAAAAAGTACAGTTAGAAACAGATGTCAATTCCTGTTAAAGTAGAAACATTAAGAAAACTAATGACACTGCAAATTATGTTTATCTTTGTATTACTCTGTATTTTAACTTTTAATATGCTGCTGTAGGCATTTTAGTAGGTGTTACGTCTCTCTGATAGGATATTGAAATGTCATGTAGATGTATATAAGCACATGTAACCAAACATACAACGGAGAACGAAGCGAAGGAAAACTTTGTGTCTTGTCATCATTTCCAGTTACTTCCTTCTCACTGGTCGACCATGAGTTATTTTGTTACGGAGAGATAATTTAGTTAGAGAATAGAAGATTACGGACACACATCAAGCTGAGGCAGAATTTTCCGGCTATCAATTTGGGGGCATCGATTCCGGGATATCGTCCCACAGGAAGGTACGTAGAAAATAACAGTTCTTTGTTGTATCTGCACCTTCCTGTCTGACGATAGGAACTCAATTTTTATTTTTTTGATTGTGATGATTGTGTCGCGTAGAAAACAGGCCTGTGTTTTGCTGATCAGAATGGTTCTGAGCCAGTTTTGGGATTGGATCCCAAGTATATATATATGTTAGATATATATATATATATAGCAGAATTGGATTCTGCAGTTATGTGTTTATTGTTTTATTGTTTTGGGGATTTGGATAGGTAGGATTTTATTGTTTCATATATCTCTCCCTGACAACATAAGTCAATTATATGTACTGTATACTGTGTATGTGTATAAATGTATTGTATAACGTGCTGTAACTGTGTGGCTGAGCATTGTTTGAGTAGGTCATCACAAAAATACCGAGACTGGATTACTGGTCTCAAGTGAAAACCCCACATCTACACACATCTACTGCCATTGATAATTTGATAGATATAAGATCATAATAATGTTTAATTTGCTTGACTTTGCTTTTGCTACAGGATGGAGATCCCAGCTCTAAACCTACTAACCAAACATGCTTTATGAGCGCAAACTCAAATATAAGAATGTCTTGAAATGTAGAAATGTGATATATAAAAATCACCTGTAATACCTGGGCAAGAGGTTGTCCAGATGCTGTGATACACCCTATTAGGGCCAGTGGCATAGCTCAAGAGATGTATCCATTGCCAAATGTTATTGTTATATAACTGATTCAGCGTTCAGGGTTGCGGGGTTTGAGCTAGTGAGTGGTAACACAAAAAGTGGAGCAGGCACATATAAACTGAAGGGTTTATTAAGCAAATAGACAATAGACATAAAGCAAAAGGGCAACACAGTGGGAAGTAGATACTAAGCAAATTAAGTAATAATAGGGCAGACACTGAATAGATAATAACCAAGAAAACAATTAACAAGAGGATAAGTAATGATAGGGATAACTGATAACACTGAATGAAACTGAGCAATAAAAAGAGGCTAAAGTACATAAGATATTAGGATATTAAACAGAGGCACACTACAGGAATAAATATCTTACACAGGACTCCAGAGAAAGACAAACAAGAAAGGGTTAATTTAAAGAGGATACACAGAACACTGAAGATGATTAAGCAGGTATAGGAATTAATCCAGAAAACACTGGTATAAAGAGAATACAATGAAGGTGCAGGGATACTGGAGTTGGAGTCCAGGGTGTAATATGGCTGTAGGTTCCAGGGAATTATGAAAAGTCCAGAAAAATAATATAATATTTGCATCAAAAATAAAGTCCTTGGCAAATAGAAGTAGGTTATTCAAGCGCGGTATCAAAATCCATAGGCATATCCAAGTTCAAATCCAATAGGTCTAGGCAGAATATACTAGGCAGGTATTGCAAGGATTAATGTGATGTTTTAGACTTTTTGCCTTTCTTGCGAGCACCGCGCGGCGGGGTATGACAGTTATTGACAGGAGACTATGGAATATGTTATTAGGAATGGTTACAAAATATGGTGAATTTTGGATGAAATGTACTTAAGGCAGAGCTTGATTATCCAAAGGATGCGGATGATAATTTATGAGTCAATGTGAGAAGAGGTTAGGAAAGTGTATGGAGAGACATGGTGAAAGGAAAATGGTATGGAAACAAATGAATGGAGAAACAGTGCAGAGTTTTGTGAGGAGATTTATAGATTGTTATTTGGGATGTGAGACAATGGAAGATGATTTGGTTGTTATATTCATACAGAGTTTAATGGATAACATGTTCCCCGCTTGCAGCCGGCTCATTAAAGCAGACTGAGACAGGATGATACAGGATGAGGCCAAAAGAGTTAGAAAAGACTATCCTAGATATGGTAGATACAGGCTACTTTCCAGTAGAGACCATTAAGAAGGACATAATGGTGATTAGTAGTATTTATGCAGAGTGTGATGTGAAGGTGATTAGCAGTATTTATGCAGAATGTGATGTGAATGAGAGCACAGGACAGAGGAGAAGGTCAGAGATTTAAGGCAGGACAAGCAAAGAATGTGAAATTTAGGAAATATTCAGTATTATCCAAGGCAAGGTAGACAGAGGAGTCAGGACACCTGCTTTGTCTGTTGTTTTATGAGCTCATAAGGCTCGAAATTGTATGACCAAATGATGGTACATCCACCTCATTATTTGGCACATAGGGTCACCAGGTGACCCCACCTTAACAGCGCACTGTCCTTGTGGAGAGGAACAGATGGCAGCTTATCTTTTACTGATGAGACTAAGGGTCTGTTGCAGCAGTGTGGAGTTTTGTGCAGGAGCATCATAACAATGTTACTCTTGAGGTAGATCTCCCTATCTGTGTGTACAACATGACAGATCACATTTTTTTCTTTGGTCCCTGTAAGTTTGGAATAGAACATGACAAAATATTTGTATTAAGGGACTTATTATTCATGACTTAGGTTGTTTTTTCTGTGTACACCTCAGTATTTTTAGATGGTTTTATGATTGTGACATGATTTCATCGGTAGGTGATTCTTTTATTCCCCTAGATGACTTGCAGGCTAAAGTGATATTATTTAAGTGTTTTATTATTTGTATTAGAACATTTAGCTGACAGTTTATGGGCCACTTCCTCTACTGACCCTGATTACCTGTATACCACACCACATCACACTCAAACCACGTGTCCAGTCTGTATACAGCAAACAGTATCCACTTGCATAAGAGTAACATATAGGGATTGCACTAGTTATTCAGGAACTTTTACAGAAAAATATAATTATACCCACTGTGTCACCCTATAAAAGTCCAATCCACCTGTTTTAAGTCTGGTAAACAAGAGTATAGATCCACCCAGGATCTCAGCAGTATATGCCCTGATACAGCCCTTTGCGCCTTTTTTGGTGCCAGATATATATGGTCTAATTGCTGCAATTCCCCATGATTCTCAGTGTTTTATAGTCTTAGATTTATATTTTGCTTTCTTTAGCATTCCGGTACACCCTGACAAGACCACTGATTGTGTTCACGTATAGAGGTAGTCAATTTACATAGACAAGATTACCTCTGGGTTTTAGAGATATGTCAGCGGTTTTCAGTGCTGTGGTCAAGCAAACTCTTGAGTCACGGACCCCGCAGTATGGCTCTACGTCGCTCCGATACGTGGATGACCTATTGCTGTGCAGCCCAGACGAGGAGAGTTGTTTCAGAGACTCTAATCGTTTGCTTTTGTACTTATTTCAAGCAGGCCACAAGGAGTCGCTCAAGAAAATCTCCTACTCGTTGTCAAATACATGGGATTCACCCTTTCTTCAGGTCAGAGACAGTTGTCCTCAGAGCGAGTGCAGGTGCTCACGAAGTTGCCACGACCACATGATAAAGCTTCCATGATGTCCTTTCTAGGCGTGATAAACTGTTGCAGACATTGGCTATCAGACTGTTCATTTTATGATTCTACTCTTCGTTTTTGCACCAAACAAGCCCAGACACCATTCAATGGACTGATGAACTGTTACATGCTTACAAAACTCTCCAGCAGTCCTTGTGTACAGCTCCAGCACTTGGATTGCCTCATTACAGCTCACCTTTACACCTCGATTGCAAAGAGAAAGGATAGCTGCGGGCGTGCTGACTCAGAGCCACGGCAATGGATACTAATGGCAGTTTATTCAAAATTTGACATGCAGTGGTTGGGGGGATGCCGGCATGCTTAGGATCGGGGATGCCGGCATGCTTAAGATCAGTTGCAGCATGTGCCATTATGATAGAAACTTATGAAGCGCTAGTGTTGTCACACTCACTCATTTTGTACATTAAGTTTTAAATGTCCTTAAACAAAGCACAACACAACATATGACAGCGCAAAAGCGATACAACTATGAGAAGATATTTACTGACACTCACAATCTTACTGTCATATACTATACGCTGGGCCATCCGTAGGTCCTGCTATGTTAGTCCTTTAAAATGTACAATACACAATCCACCCACACCATAAATGGATGACGACTCCCATGACTGTGTAACACAACTGCAGCAAGACAGCACACCTGGAGGGGACTTGCAGTTTACTCCTATAGAAGTCAGTGAGATCGTGTTTGTAAATGGATTGTTTCTTCCAGGCTTTGCTATAGGTCAGATGTAGACAAGGTGCTTCTGGCACATTCTATTCCTTGTGTTTCAGCTCAAGCAGCAGAATTAATTGCTCTGATACAGACAGGTTAGTTGTTTAAAGGGAAAGACATGACTATATATATATATATACACACTGACTCCAGACATGCTTTTAAGGCAGTGCATGATTTTGGTCAGGTTTGGAAGCAGATAGGACTTGTGACAGTGGACGGTAAAGGTTTCTCTCATGCAGATTGTTGTATAAGAATTATTGTCAGTAATTGTTATCAGAAAGGATTGCTAATGTTTAATGCCAAACCCACACCAATGCTTCAGACCCAGTGTCACAAGGTAATGCTGTATTTAGCAGACCCAGTGGCAAAACAGGCCGCTGTAGCAGCTACTCCACACCCAGCCTATGACACTCATCCGACCATCCAGAGATTGATGGTAATGAATGATACCACAATTGTACCAAGATCGAGATATAGTAAACCTCCAGGCTACGGCCTCAGAGGCAGATTTTTAAGCTTTGGGAAACTTTGTGTATGACAAAAGGATATATGAATGGCCTTTAGTCATACAACGAGGGGAAGTTGAGTATTATGAAAGCAGTTACCCCCCCTTTATTTTTATTACCCCCTTTTTTATTTCATACTTTAGGTACAGAAATACAAAGTAATAAAATGCAAGATATTAAAAACAAAACAAATATACAGATTAACACAGAAAATAAATATGCCACTATGCTACATGTTTACAGGTGCATTCCGTATTGAGGTATGTTAAGTGACTTTAGACTGGGGGAAGATTTGTTGGTGTCTGGAAGGTTATTCCATAACTGCGGTGCTCTGTAGGAAAATGAGGATCGAGCATCTTTCTTTTTGTATTGTGGTATTGCCAGTAAGGTGCTGGTCCTGGATCGGAGGTTATAGGATGAGGGAACTGCTGAGGGAAGGGTGGTAGCTTCCCAGAAAAGCTCTTAAACACCAGGTTTGAAAGGTGAAAGATGCGTCTAGATTCCAGCAACTGACAGTTTAGCTCTTTTAACATGTCAAAATGGTGGGTCATGTAGTTACATTGTAGTACAAAGCGGCAGAATGAGTTATACAATGTAGTAAGTTTATGAAGGTGTGTTTGAGGGGCAGCTGCATACACTACATCTCCGTATTCAATAGCCGGCATAAGCATTTGTTGTACAATCTGCTTTCTTATTGACATATATACATAAATTTATCAGAGCTGAGTGTGTGTTTGTGTTACGTGCGACGCAATATTTTCTTATTGGGAGACAGAAATCCTGGTGAGTTCCCACACTTCTTTTTTTAGGACTTGATCCCTGTTTGTATGTAAAGATAGGGCCTCGCGTTATAACAGATGATATTTGTGTAGCACAGGCAGAATATGTGGCGCACGTGATTAGTAAATTGAACGGCATCTACGGTGATAGATCTTTCTTTTTTACCTCCAGATCAAGTGGTGGTCAAGCAGATAATCAGGAACAAGGAGGACGCAAGCAGGATAACGATGGCTTACAAGCGATGGATGGATCACAGCCAAGCAGAAGCAAGCAAGGAGGCACAGCCAGGACCAGTTATCAGGAGGCTGGGGTTTCCCCCCACACAGCCAGGACCAGTTATCAGGAGGCCGGGGTTTCCCCCCACACAGTCAGGACCAGTTATCGGGAGGCCGGGGTTTCTCCCCCAAACAAGTGACTCTTGAAGAATTTGGAGACTCTCGTGATAAAGAAAGAGTGACACTTATAAGTAGGAGGGGAAGATCAATCCCCTGAGTCTCATGAACTGACTCCCCTGATATTATGTTGTGCTATAACTTGGGGCTTTATCACACTTTAGTTTATTATCATTTTTTTACATTCATGGTGTGTCTGAAAGATGAAACACACAGTCAGGATATTGGTTCTAACTTGGGATTGGTTAGGAATACGAGGGAACTCAGTGAATCCTCATGGAAAATACAATATGTATATGAATCCAATAAATTGATCTTTAAGGAATCTCAGAAGAATGACTCGTGCTAGATATGTAGTCAGGCCCCGCACAGCTTATAATATGAGTTTCTATTCACAGGTTTTCCTATTAATGACACTGCTTTACAGGAGTTAATTGATCATGGTAATTTAACTCAATATAGTGTGATAGAGAAGGAACCTGCCCACGTCCATTTGCAGAGACATGTTAATGATGTAGCACTGTGATTCAGGAATTTATCATGACTTTAAAGTGTCACCTATAAACTGGACTATTTTATTCAGATGTAAGATGTATGAGGAGGCTCCTGTGTTCACAATTTATAATTTTGCATCAACACCAACTAGTGACCGCAGATTTTTTTACCCAACAGATAGCGTTTTTTTCTATTCGGTTGATGTATATATAAAGTAGTAGGACAGGGTTACCTTTTGGTTATTATTAGCTTTGTGGTAGATGGGCGACAAAGGTAATACCCCTAAAACATTTTAAACCTTGTTTTTTAGGATTTGTACTACCCGCATTTAATATTCATGACACACTTCCAGAAGGAAAGATTAGGCTAAAGAGAGCTGCTTTTAGAACGTCAATTAAATCTGACTTAGCTGAGGTGATTCCGGCAGGTCTTTTCTGGTTTATTGGCATTGCACGTCTTTACAAAAAGCTTAATTATTTGGTTGATGATATAGATGATGCTTTTAATTATACTGAAGATAGTATTTTAAAGCTTTCCGCAGAGCAAGAGCAGATGCGCATGGTTACTTTGCAAAATAGATTATTTGCTAGCGGCACAAGGAGGGGTGTGCCAGCTAGTTGGAATTGGTGATTCCTGTCGTACATACATTAAAGACCAATCAGGTGCAATTGAACATGACATGGATGAGTTGGATGAGGTTTGAGCTAGGCTACGGAAGGCTCCGACAGTTGTGTTTGAAGGTTTTGACTGGACGTTTGGACTAGGATCATGGATAGGAAATCTAGGAAAGAAAATATTGATGGGATGTATAGTTGTTCTCTTTATCTTTATTGCTATATACGATTTTGTAATGCTTCTTAAGTGTCTATGTAAGAATATGAGTAAAAACATTAACACAAGTAAGCCTAAAGTTACCCCTCTTGATAATCGAAGCATTCCCCCACAGGGTTTAGAGAAAACAGTTTTCCAGATTGAGTAATGTGTCCACTCCTTAGGCATAAGGGAAGGTACATTTTAGATGTAATGGGTACACATATGGTAGAATTGCTTAATATACTAGTAGATGAATGTAACACATACATATAGTTAGCTGATCCTTTTTTTTTTTTAGTTGTTTCTTTAAGATTAATTTGCAGTATTTTAACCTCACAACCCTACACCTATCCTTTAATTAAATTGCACTACCTCCTTAGCTACTCAAGTGCAGGTTAGGGTAAAACCGATGAATACCAGCATCAACAGCAATTAATGACAATAGAAAATAAGCTACTATGTGTTATCGTTATAGCTGCAATTTAAAATTCCTTTTCCCCTTTCCTTTTGCTATTTCGATCTTAGTAAAATAAGTGTTGTTTATGGCTCACTGTCACCAGTGAATATTGTGTTCCCACTCTTGGAGAAGAGGCCTGCATGGTCAGGGTGTCTCCCTGGGTCATTCTTGCGTGGGTTTAAATCCTGCGTCCGGCTAAGAGTGACCCGGCCTCTGAAGTACTGGGCGGGCAAGGGAACGTGACAGTGTTGCTTTATAATTTTTAGTTTTGTTTTAGTTTATTGATCACGATGTGATAAAAATGATGGATTGATGGAATGCACCAAATACGATCAGGCTGCTATGAAAATATTTGATTGGAATACAAAATGCTTATATGCTTTGAAATGAACTTTGCTCTAGTTAGCATTCTATTAACAGGCTGACAGTTCAGAAATGCATCTCACCTAAGAATCTGCTGCCTTGTGTAAATGTTTTAAAGCACACCCAAGATAAAGGGGAGAGGCTAACAATAGGGAGTAAAAAAAGTACAGTTAGAAACAGATGTCAATTCCTGTTAAAGTAGAAACATTAAGAAAACTAATGACACTGCAAATTATGTTTATCTTTGTATTACTCTGTATTTTAACTTTTAATATGCTGCTGTAGGCATTTTAGTAGGTGTTACTTCTCTCTGATAGGATATTGAAATGTCATGTAAATGTATATAAGCACATGTAACCAAACATACAACGGAGAACGAAGCGAAGGAAAACTTTGTGTCTTGTCATCATTTCCAGTTACTTCCTTCTCACTGGTCGACCAGGAGTTATTTTGTTACGGAGAGAAAATTTAGTTAGAGAATAGAAGATTACGGACACACATCAAGCTGAGGC
This sequence comes from Leptobrachium leishanense, assembly GCA_009667805.1. Taxonomy (NCBI): domain Eukaryota; kingdom Metazoa; phylum Chordata; class Amphibia; order Anura; family Megophryidae; genus Leptobrachium; species Leptobrachium leishanense. The sequence goes on along the minus strand of CM019073.1, from coordinate 74,051,478 downwards.
AGAATTTTCCGGCTATCAAAAGGTTTGTAAGAAATCTCTGAGCACATCATTAATAAAATCCTGGAATACCGCTGGAGCATTACAAAGCCCGAAAGGCATGACCAAGTATTCATAATGCCCACTCCTGGTGTTAAATGCTGTTCTCCACTCATGCCCCTCTTTTATACGTATCAGGTTGTAAGCTAAATCAAGTTTTGTGTATACTGCTGACCCCCTTAACCTGTCGAACAGTTCTGATATGAGAGGGATAGGGTACACGTTCTTAATGGTGATCTTGTTAAGCCCCCTATAAATCGATACACGGGCGGCGTATTGTCAGGAACCTCTGTAGACAATGGAGGAGCTGTGGGTGTGTTCAGGGCACCGACATGCTGAATGGGTATTAAACAAGTCCCAAAACAAGCAGGACTCCAAGACAGTATCTCTCCCTTAGCCCAATCAATAACAGGATTATGTTCCACCAACCAAGGGAAACCAAGTACAACAGGATTGGAAGGTGAATGGATAACTTGAAATATGATTTCTTCTTTATGCAAGAGACCAGTGGTAAGAACCACTGTAACCGTATCGTGAGTAATCCTAGGGCAGGATAACGGTCTGCCGTCTATGGCTTCGACGGCTAAGGGTGTCTCTCTTACAACCAGAGGTAGAGAAATGGAAGAAGCGTAGTTAACATCGATAAAGTTGCCAGCAGCCCCAGAATCCAAAAAAAGCGGTAGTATGTGTGGTCTTGGTCTCCCAAGCCAAGGATACTGGTAACATAAGTTTAGTGTCTTTGACAGGAGACATGCACGTCACACCCAAGGCCTGTCTCCTCAGCTGCCTTAGGTGCGGTAGTTTTTCCGGCTTATCATGCATCTTAGGACGAGTAGGACATTGAAATTGTACATGTCCCCCCAAACCACAATACAGGCACAATCCCTCACGAAAACGCCTTGTTCTCTCTTCCTCTGTAAGCCTAGTACGGCCTAGTTGCATAGGCTCAGAGGGAGGAGATAACTCTCTTGGTGTTGCCTGAAAGACAGGGGCCAACCTAGGTAACGGTCTCTTGGGCTTCTCTCTTGGAGTCCTTCTGTCCCTTATCTGATTATCCAGATCTATACAATAAACAATGAGTTCACACAATACCTCAGGTAGTTTACGTGGAGCCAATTCATGCATCAATGACTCTGATAACCCTCCATAAAAGCCAGAACCAGTGTCTCATTTGTCCAGTTCACATCAGAGATCAAGGTTTTAAATTCTATGGCATAATCAGAAACAGTCCTGTTCCCTTGACGTATGCGGAACAAGGATTTGCCAGCTACCGTGGCCTTTCTGGTAGGATTAAATGTACGTTGTAACTCGGCTATGAATTCTTTATAATCCCGTATGATAGGCTTCTCTGCCTCCCATAACGGAGTCGCCCTTGTCAATGCTCTGCCAGACAGATGATTAATAATGAACCCCACTTTGGCAATGTCAGAGAAAAACATCTGTGGATTTAATTTAAAATGAATATCCACATGGACCAAAAATCCCCGGCACTCTGAGGGAGTACCGTCAAACCTCATAGGAGCGGTCATGTGTACCTGGGATGTCTGAACGACAGGGGACACAGGTATATCAAGCGGGGTGCAACCCTAGCTGGTTCCAGGTGAGCCGTACGAGTCAGGATAGTTTGTAAGGCAATAGCAAACTGATCCATCCTATGATCCTGCACATCCTGTCTGGATACAAAGTTAGCCAAGTGCTGTGTTAAGTCTGCGGGATCCATAGTGGCCAGATCGTAATGTCATGGTTCCCAGATCCCACCACGCAGTACTTAACACCCCACACTCCACAGAGCCCAGAAGCTACCAACAGAGTAGCCGTGAAAGATCTCTAACTGTCTGGTCCTTAGAATTGGCCAGGTAAACTAGCTAGACAGTGATTAACAACACAGGGAGTAGTCAGCCGAGCTAGAATCAGGAATACAGAGTTCAGAATGGTCAAATGGAATAGCCGGGTCGATATCAGAGCAGTGGCGTAGTACAAGAAAATGGTCTAGGGCAACAGAAGGCAGAAAAGTCAGAAACAAGCAGAGGTCAATAACGGGTTAATTCAATATAGCAGTCAGGTACAAGGAGCTCAGGTATGGATAACTACGATCTGGCAACTGCTGAGAATACACTGAGGGTTTTTAAAGACCTTCACCAGGCCACGCCCCCCACTCAAGCCGCGCCTCATGCAACCACCTCCCTGCCTGTCTCCATTTAAACCGGGCATTGGTCAGCGAGCAGCATCAGACATGCTGCCCTCAAGCACACAGGTAGGGCTGGAAGCTCCCAACGTTACAGTATGGACCACACGAGAAGTAGAAGAGGGAACCTGAGCAGGTTTTCGAGACTTGTCACGATAGACCTCCTTTCTCGAATCTGGTCATCAAGGGCGATGCAGAATACAATGAGGTCATCTAGCTCCTGTGGTAATGACATGGGAGCTAGTTCATACATTAAAGCATCGTTTAAGCCTTCTAAAAACGCAGTAGTAAATGCATCATTTGGCCATTGCAATTCTTCCTTGAAGTCGGAAGAAGAAACGCGTCGAGCTGACCGCTTCATTACCGGCTGATCGTTACTCTTCGTGTACTACCTTGGTCCCGCTGGATGTGCCATACCGGGGGTTCATTATCGAACGTTGAAACATCTTCAGCTCCATAACATCACGGAGGCTCCCCAGGCGTTTAACTTGAATGAGATAGCGATCTTTGACTACTCCATCCAGTGATGCGGTGACTATATGGATGTTGTCCTATACATGCTGTTTTGCACACATATTGGTTTATATTGTGTGCCAATTCCTTTGTGAGTTGTTCCCTGTATTTTACTTATATGTAATAAATGTGTTACAGCTTTACGCTATGATGCGCTTATATTTGTTTTAACAGTTTTCATCCACCACTATATCCTGTGTCCACCTAATATATCAGGAGATTTTACTGTTGCTTCCTGCATTAATGTAAGTACCCCATCTAGGGTTGCAATGATTTCCTGGATGCTATGTGTGAATGTGGAGGCGCTTATCTATTAAGAGTATATGTGGATTACAGTATGGAATGCTACCTTAAAAGGATAGAACACAAAACTCAAAAGTTGTGTTTGGTATCTGTAAAAAAAAAAAAATGTCCTAATGGCGCAATCCTGTCAATCAAAGTGCACTTTGATAAAGACTAAGGTCAAAACGTGTTAGTGCATGATCTATATATGTTTATTTTGAAATAAATTACGTTTGTTGATCCGTCGTGAGGTGATCCTTTCAACAACCTCCCTTGAGTGTTTTCCAAGAGTACATCTGACTTGTATGATACTAGGAAGGAGCTGCATATCTGGCGGTAGTGGTGGGGATTCCTACCAGTCATATATATATATACAGTTGTGTTCAAAATTATTCAACCCCCACTGAAATTGAGTGTTTTGGCCAGTTTGACATTGATTTTGATCATTCAGTCATCTTGTTTACAATTAAATCAAAGAGGCACGTGAGGTCAGACAAATATAACATAACATTTATAATGAAATAACCACAAATGTCTTTTCTCTGTGCTCACATCATTATCAGTTTATTCAAGCCCCAAGTGACATTCAATCTAGTACTTAGTACAACATCCTTTTACAGTTATAACAGCTTTTAAACGTGAAGCATTAGCTTGACACAAGTGTCTTGCAGCGATCTACGGGTATCTTTCGCCCATTCGTCATGGGCAAAAGCCTCCAGTTCGTCACTTCTTAGGGTTGCGGCACTGCAACTGCTTTCTTTAGTCCCTCCAGAAGGTTCTCAATCGGATTTTAGTAGGTGACTGCGATGGCCACTCCAAATGTTCCAGCCCTTTAATCTGCACCATGCTGCTAGTGGACTTGGAGGTATGCTTTGGATCATTGTCCTGTTTGAAGGTCCAACGTCTCCCAAGTGTCACGGTGGCTCAGGGGATGGGGCGCCTGGCAGCAGCTTCCTCGCTGCTCGCTGGCCAGGCGCCGAATGTAAGCGCTTCCGGGCCCGCTCACGTGGGACGCCGAGGGGCGGGCCTGGCGCTGTGACGCGGACCCGCCGGGTTTAAAACCCAGTCTCTCCATACACCGGTGCCCTGACGTGGTATTCACCTCCCGCAGAGCTCTTGTGATTTTTGGCTATCTCCTGTGTATGATCCTTGGCATTGGCAAACGAATCCCTCTTGTGTATGACCCTTGGCATTGGCAAAACGAATCCTCTTGTGTATGACCCTTGGCATTGGCAAACGAACCCTCCTGTGTATGACTCCTGGTATTGGCAAACGAACCCTCCTGTGTATGACCCCTGGTATTGGCATTTACTCTGCTCTAGGTTCTGCCCTTAACGTTGGTACTGAGGTCAGTCTATGTGGCACCCTAAGCACGCATCAGATTACCTCTGCTATTACTAAAGTCCTAGGGAGGACTTGTGATCTGTTCTGTACCCCTGTCTGGTATTTCCCTTTCTTTGTCTGTTACCTGCTTCATTGTCTACATAGCTTTGCCGACCATTCAAGGATCGGAAGAGTAGAAAGGGAGCTACAGAAAGATATATATATCTTGGTAGTCAGAAGGATTCGTGACGATACTCTATTCCATACCTCTGTCTGGTGTTACCCCTTGTCTATCTATTGTCTGGTTAATTGTCTTTCTAGTTTCGCCGACCATTCAAGGATCGGAAGGGTAGAGAGCGGTCTGCGTAAAGGGACCACACTTCTGGTAATCAGAGGGATCCGTGACATTACGTCAGGGCCAATGGATCCCGCAGACCTCTCTAACCAGCTGGCACGTATCGCAGCCAGACAAGAGGAACAAGACCATAGGATGGACCAGATTTCTCTCGCTCTGCAAACCCTGTTAAATCGGTCCAATACAGGTATCACAAACCCTCCAGATCCAGTGTTACCTAGGGTCAGTCCCGTCCCCCCTGAAGGACATAGGCTTAGTATGAAGGCACCCCTACGCTATGATGGTACACCAAGCCTATGTCGGGGGTTTTTGACTCAACTCGAGATTTTGTTTGAGAACAATCCAGGTTCTTGTATGTCTGATAAAGCCAAAGTAGGATATCTGATTAATCATTTAACAGAAAAAGCTTTATTGTGGGCTACGCCGTTGTGGGAAAATAAGAAACCCATCATTTATGACTATGAGGGTTTTACCTCTGAGTTAAAACGTACCTTTGATCCCTCTAGAAGGGCTACCAATGCGGGTAGGTCCTTGTTTCACATCAAACAAGGTAATAAGAGGGTCGCCGATTATGCCATAGAGTTTAAGACTTTGGTTTCTGAAGTACTTTGGCCGAACGACGTTTTAACCTTAGCCTTTACCGAAGGCTTGAACGAGGCTTTTATGTTTGAACTGGCTCCCTTAAAATTACCAGAAAGTCTGGACCACCTGATAGATTTCTGTATAGCCATGGACGATCAAATCAGGGAAAGGAGACACCCCAGAGATAGACCCAGAAGGGTCTTGCCTCCTTTACCCTCGTTACCCAGACACCCAGTACATCAGGTGGTTCGGAGAATGTAAAAACAGATTTACCGGTCGTTGAACCCATGCAAATAGGGAGGACAGGTATTTCAGAAGCAGAAAAAGCTCACAGAAGAGAAAAGGGGCTCTGCTTTTATTGTGCAGGGGCAGATCACTTCCGCCTTCAATGTCCTCAGAGACCCAGGGTTGGCAGAGCTGAACATAGCAGAGTGGGATTCAGAACAGGAGACACCCAGGTTGTCGGTTCTCTGTGTGCCTCCTTTGTGGATAATGAGAAAAAAAAATCCAGGATTCTGTTACCGGTCTCCCTAACCTGGGAGGGGGTTCACCTCAAGACTGAGGCGTTTTTGGACTCTGGGCCTCAGGCAATTTTATGGATAAGAATTTTGCTGCCAAAAACCTCATACCACTGGTTCTCAGGGAAAGACCTCTAAGGGTGGAGGCCATAGATGGTAACCCCTGGCATGTCCACATATCACTCACGATACAGTCGATGTATGTATGAAAGTAGGAGTTTTACACCAGGAGACAATAAGATTTCAAATCATTGAATCACCCTCATGTCCTGTCGTCCTTGGGTTTCCATGGCTAACAGAGCACAACCCAGTAGTCGATTGGGTCCAGAGAGACATAAAATGTTGGGGTCAGAGTTGTCAGTCTAAGTGCCTAGGCACAGTTAATGTGATTGGTAGCCTCAATATTGCCACAGCTCCTCCTTTGTCCACGGAGGTTCCGGAATGTTACCTGGCATTAAAGGAGGTGTTCTCTAAAGCCAGGACTGAGGTCCTACCACCACATCGTCCATATGACTGTGCCATTGACTTGCTCCCCGGTACGATGCCTCCTAGGGGTCACGTATACCCTTTGTCACAAAGGGAGAACGACATTATGGAGGAATATATAAGGGAGAATCTGGAACGAGGATTCATTAGACGGTCCTCCTCTCCAGCAGGAGCAGGTTTCTTTTTTGTTTCCAAGAAAGAGGGAGATCTGCGACCTTGCATCGACTATAGGGGTTTAAATAGGATCACTATAAGAAATGCATATCCCATACCTCTCATAACAGAATTGTTTGACCGATTAAAAGGGGCTCGTGTCTATACTAAGCTTGATTTACGCGGAGCGTACAACCTGGTCAGGGTTAAAAAGGGAGACGAATGGAAAACGGCTTTTAATACACGTAGCGGGCATTACGAATACCTGGTGATGCCTTTTGGGTTGTGTAATGCGCCAGCCGTCTTTCAGGACCTTATAAATGACACTCTAAGGGACTTTCTGCAAGAATTCGTCATAGTATATCTGGATGATATCCTGATATACTCTCCTGATGTGGACACTCATCATGTCCACGTGAAACAAGTGTTGAAAAAACTATTGAAGGCTGGATTGTACTGTAAGCTAGAAAAATGTCTATTCGACATAGTAACTGTGCAATTCCTTGGTTATATTATAACTCCTGGGGGTTTTCAAATGGATCCCAAGAAGCTCTCAGCTATTCTTGACTGGCCTCTACCCCAAGGACTTAAAGCCATTCAGAGGTTTCTGGGGTTTACGAACTATTACCGAAGGTTCATTAAAGATTTTTCGGCCTTGGTGGCCCCCCTCACGGCTATGACAAAGAAAGGGGTGGGAAATCAGAAATGGACACCTCAAGCCACTCAAGCCTTTGAGGCACTAAAACAAGCCTTTACTACTGCCCCTGTTCTCCGGCATCCAGATCCGGCTCTGCCTTTCCAATTAGAAGTTGACGCCTCCGAACTAGGTCTTGGTGCAGTCTTGTCCCAAAGGGAGGCTCCTGACAAACCCTTGCATCCATGCGGCTTCTATTCTCGGAAGTTGTCCCCGGCAGAGAAGAACTATGACATTGGAAATAGAGAATTGTTAGCAGTCATCGCGGCCTTGGCTGAATGGAGATACTTATTAGAAGGGTCTAAGGACCCCATTGTTATCATAACCGACCATAAGAATCTCACGTACATTGGAGATGCCAAACGTTTAAACTCCAGACAAGCGAGATGGTCATTGTTTCTTTCAAGTTTTAATTTCGTACTCACCTATAGACCTGGGTCCAGAAACATCAAAGCAGACGCATTGTCGAGACAGTATGAGTCTTATGAACATAATATCCAAGATCAGCATCCCATTGTACCCCAGGAGAGGATTATAGCCGCTACCACGATTAGTGTTTCGTCTCCTCTAATGAAAAGGTTGCAGACCGTCCAGGGCGCAGCTCCTGGGGAAAACCTCCTGCGAGACTCTTTGTACCTGAGAACGAAAGAGAGGAAGTACTTAACATCTATCATGATAATAAAACTTCCGGGCATATGGGTATCACCAAGACTGTGTCTAGTATCAGTAAACTCCTCTGGTGGCCCACATTGCGCCGAGATGTCAAAGATTACATTGCCGTGTGCGAAGTGTGCACAAGGCAGAAAAGTCCCAAAACAGCACCCATTGGCTTACTCCAGCCTTTGCCGATCCCGAACGACCCTGGTCACATGTAGCCATGGATTTTATCGTAGAGTTACCTGAGTCAAGAGGGAATACAGTGATACTTACGATCATAGATCGATTTTCCAAGATGGGTCACTATGTTCCTCTTCAGAAACTACCTTCGGCAGCTGAACTGGTGCCCATATTCATTGCCAATGTGGTCCGCATTCACGGTGTCCCTCGGGAGATAGGGGGACCCAATTCATCTCAGGATTCTGGAGAGGGTTTTGTAAGAACGTGGGGATAGACCTCTCTTTCTCTTCGGCCTATCACCCCCAGACCAACGGAGCAGCAGAACGAGCAAACCAAAACGTAGAGAAATATCTCAGGTGCTTCATCTCAGAACAACAAGATAACTGGTCAGATCTGCTACCGTGGGCAGAATATGCTATTAACAGCGCAGTAAGTGAATCCACAGGTCATTCTCCTTTCTTCACTGTTTATGGCTTTGATCCTCCCGTGCTCCCCGATACGTTTCCTGATTCCACGATTCCTGCTTTAGATAAACAACTGGCATCATTGAAAGAGACTTGGGGGAGAGTGAGACGGGCACTGGAGGAAAGTAGTGCCATCCAGAAAACTAAGGCCGACAGACACAGGAGGCAGGCACCAGTGTATCAAGTTGGGGACAGGGTTTGGCTGTCTTCACGTAACATCAAGCTCTTAGTGCCTTCCATGAAGTTGGCTCCTAGGTATATCGGCCCTATAAGATACTACGGCGACTCAACCCTGTCTCCTATGCTTTGGCGTTACCCCCCCATTTTAAAATACACAATGTATTCCATGTGAACCTTTTGAAGCCGCTGTTATGTAACCGGTACACCAAAGTCCATGCTCCACCGCCTCCTGTCTCTGTGGAGGGCGAGGAGGAATTCGAAGTTCAGGCCATTCTGGGTGCCAGGCTGTCTAGGGGGTCCTTGCAGTATTTGGTCGATTGGGTGGGGTACGGTCCGGAGGATCGTTCTTGGGTACCGGCTGCGGAAGTCCATGCTCCTAGGCTAGTGAAGGCCTTCTATTTAGCGCATCCCCGTGCCCCTGGGGGTCGTCCAGTGGCCGCCCCTGGAGGGGGGGGTTCTGTCACGGTGGCTCAGGGGATGGGGCGCCTGGCAGCAGCTTCCTCGCTGCTCGCTGGCCAGGCGCCGAATGTAAGCGCTTCCGGGCCCGCTCACGTGGGACGCCGAGGGGCGGGGCCTGGCGCTGTGACGCGGACCCGCCGGGTTTAAAACCCAGTCTCTCCCATACACCGGTGCCCTGACGTGGTATTCACCTCCCGCAGAGCTCTTGTGATTTTTGGCTATCTCCTGTGTATGATCCTTGGCATTGGCAAACGAATCCTCTTGTGTATGACCCTTGGCATTGGCAAACGAATCCTCTTGTGTATAACCCTTGGCATTGGCAAACGAACCCTCCTGTGTATGACTCCTGGTATTGGCAAACGAACCCTCCTGTGTATGACCCCTGGTATTGGCATTTACTCTGCTCTAGGTTCTGCCCTTAACGTTGGTACTGAGGTCAGTCTATGTGGCACCCTAAGCACGCATCAGATTACCTCTGCTATTACTAAAGTCCTAGGGAGGACTTGTGATCTGTTCTGTACCCCTGTCTGGTATTTCCCTTTCTTTGTCTGTTACCTGCTTCATTGTCTACATAGCTTTGCCGACCATTCAAGGATCGGAAGAGTAGAAAGGGAGCTACAGAAAGAGATATATATCTTGGTAGTCAGAAGGATTCGTGACGATACTCTATTCCATACCTCTGTCTGGTGTTACCCCTTGTCTATCTATTGTCTGGTTAATTGTCTTTCTAGTTTCGCCGACCATTCAAGGATCGGAAGGGTAGAGAGCGGTCTGCGTAAAGGGACCACACTTCTGGTAATCAGAGGGATCCGTGACACCAAGCCTCAGGTTTGTGACGGACTGCATCACATTGTCATCCAATATCTCCTGGTACTGAAGAGAATTCATGGTACCTTGCACACGCTGAAGCTTCCCTGTACCTGCAGAAGCAAAACAGCCCCAAAGCATGATTGACCCCCCACCATGCTTCACAGTAGGCAAGGTGTTCTTTTCTTCATAGGCCTTGTTCTTCCTCCTCCAAACATAGCGTTGATCCATGGGCCCAAACAGTTCTAATTTTGTTTCATCAGTCCACAGAACACTATCCCAAAACTTCTGTGGTTTGTCCACATGACTTTTGGCATACTGCAGTCGACTCTTCTTATTCTTTGGAGACAGCAAGGGGGTGCGCCTGGGAGTTCTGGCATGGAGGCCTTCATTACGCAGTGTGCGCCGTATTGTTTGAGCTGAAACTTCAGTACCCACATCTGACAAATCTTTTCTCAGTTCCTCAGCAGTCACACGGGGACTTTTCTCCACTCTACGCTTCAGGTAGCGCACAGCAGTCGAAGTCAGCATCTTCTTTCTGCCATGACCAGGTAGCGTTTCAAAAGTGCCCTTTGCCTTGAATTTGCGAATGATGCTTCCTATGGTCTCTCTTGGTATGTTTAACATCTTTACAATCTTCTTATAGCCATTGCCCTTCCTGTGAAGAGTAATCACCTCTTCTCTTGTCTTCCTGGACCATTCTGTTGACTTCACCATGTTTGTAACCACACCAGAAAATGTCTAGAAGGAGCTGAGTATCACAGTCATTTTAAAGCTGCCTAATTGGTGCTTATTATGCTTTATTGCTGCTCCGTGACATCCACAGGTGTTTTCAATACCTGATTGAAAACGCTTGAATGAACCTCTGTTTTCAGAGTGGTAGTCTTTAAGGGGTTGAATAATTGTGTCAATGAAGAATTCACAAAAGAAACATTTACTACTGTATTACAAAACCAATTGATGTCATTTTAGTTGCATATGGTTCTTTAAAAAGTCCTTGTAGGATTTCATTCTGAATACAATTACAAATGTACACTAAATTCCCTAAAACCCTTTACAGCATTGGGGTTGAATAATTTTGAACACAACTGTATATATATATATATCAACCCTCAAAATTTCCACTCGCATACTCGCATTTGGCGAGTGGAAATCAAGTGAGGGCGATTAGAAATTCACACGCAGGCAGCACGATAAATTATATCGTACTGCCTGCTCTGTGTATCCCAGCGGCGGCAGTTTTTTTTTTTTTTTTAGTCCGGCCGAGGTGCTCAGGACCAGTCAGCGTGCTTTTCTTTCACAGCAGCAGCTGGACATGGCCCGAGTCATTTCCGGCGCGCTGACTGCTCAGTTGCCTCTTCTCCCTTTCCCATAGAGAGCACGCCAGCTACAGTGCATATTCCAGGGATAGAGAATGTCCGGCCAGCGGGGGAGGAAATCAATCAATCAGTCCTGAGTGCCACAAAGGGAGCGGGTGCAAATTCCCTCTCCCTCTGCTCTCCTTACTCCAATTCCCTCTCCAGTCATTACTGCTGCCCTCTGGATCTCTTTCGTGCTCAGTCCCTGAATCCGGCATGCCTCAGTGAGTGAGGGAAGCGGAGATCATCACCGCCCCCTCATTCTACTCGCAGAGCAGGTAAAAGGAGGGGGAGGTGTGGAGAGGAATGAAATAAATTCTGGGGACAGAAATGAAATAAATGCTGGGGACAGAAACAAATTTAATGCTGGGGACAGAAACAAATTCAATGCTGGGGACAGAAATGAATTAAATGCTGGGGACAGAAATGAAATAAATGCTGGGGACACAAATTAATTAAATGCTGGGGACAGAAACAAATTCAATGCTGGGGACAGAAATGAAATAAATGCTGGGGACAGAAATGAAATAAATGCTGGGGACACAAATGAATTAAATGCTGGGGACAGAAACAAATTCAATGCTGGGGACAGAAATGAATTAAATGCTGGGGACACAAATGAAATAAATGCTGGGGACAGAAATGAAATAAATGCTGGGGACACAAATGAATTAAATGCTGGGGACAGAAACAAATTCAATGCTGGGGATAGAAATGAATTAAATGCTGGGGACACAAATGAAATAAATGCTGGGGACAGAAATGAATTAAATGCTGGGGACAGAAACAAATTCAATTCTGGGGACAGAAATGAATTAAATGCTGGGGAGAGAAATTAATTAAATGGGGAGAGAAATTAATAAAATGGGGAGAGAAATGAATTGGGCAAAATAAATGAAATAATCAGAGGGAGAAATTAATTAAAGGGGGCCCTTGACAGAAAAAAGGTTCCCCACCCCTGTTGTAAACTAAGTGAAAGTAAAAAGCTGCCGAGCTGTCAGTGCGCCGGAAGTGACGCCAGAACCAGCGCCGCTACTACAACTCCTGTGAGGGTCCATAATTAGTGAAATGGTGACGTAGGTGTTTGAGTTTATGCAACATAAATCAATTTTATAGAAAGAGGTGATACGGAAGGAACAAAAAAGAAAAAAAATGGGGATGGAAGTATCGCACATGAATATTAATGGGATTATCTGTTTAAGCATCCAAGGAGGGAACCTGACTTTGGGGTCTTCTAACTTCTGTTGATAACCTGCCATATGAATAATGAAAAGAGAGTAATAAGTTCCCCTTGATATATTGGATGCATAAACTCCAAATTAACTTGGTCCTAAAAACTGTTGGAGAGGAGTGTGTACTTAATGGATGAAACTACTTGTCTGGGTCTGGTTCTTGGGTATACATGTATCTGATGCCTGGGTATTAATGTTACTTATTTTTGTAGCTTTATTCTGAATAAAACTTAACAGTGTAATTTCATAAGATAATTTAAGAAGGCGTGTTTAGGGGCGGAGTTCAGGGCAGGGTAGATGGGGCAACTAGTGGCGAGTAACTCTTAAGGTCTGGCTAGTAGCTTGGGAATTGAAAGTTTGAGCCCTGTATATATATATATACAGTTGTGTTCAAAATTATTCAACCCCCACTGAAATTGAGTGTTTTGGCCAGTTTGACATTGAATTTGATCATTCTGTCATCTTGCTTACAATTAAATCAAAGAGGCACGTGTAGGTCAGACAAATATAACATAACATTTATAATGAAATAACCACAAATGTCTTTTCTGTGCTCACATCATTATCAGTTTTATTCAACCCCCAAGTGACATTCAATCTTAGTACTTAGTGCAACATCCTTTTACAGTTATAACAGCTTTTAAACGTGAAGCATAGCTTGACACAAGTGTCTTGCAGCCATCTACGGGTATCTTCGCCCATTCGTCATGGGCAAAAGCCTCCAGTTCAGTCACATTCTTAGGCTTGCGCACTGCAACTGCTTTCTTTAAGTCCCACCAGAGGTTCTCAATTGGATTTAAGTCTGGTGACTGCGATGGCCACTCCAAAATGTTCCAGCCTTTAATCTGCAACCATGCTCTCGTGGACTTGGAGGTATGCTTGGGATCATTGTCCTGTTGAAAGGTCCAACGTCTCCCAAGCCTCAGGTTTGTGACGGACTGCATCACATTGTCATCCAATATCTCCTGGTACTGAAGATAATTCATGGTACCTTGCACACGCTGAAGCTTCCCTGTACCTGCAGAAGCAAAACAGCTCCAAAGCATGATTGACCCCCCGCCATGCTTCAAAGTAGGCAAGGTGTTCTTTTCTTCATAGGCCTTGTTCTTCCTCCTCCAAACATAGCGTTGATCCATGGGCCCAAACAGTTCTAATTTTGTTTCATCAGTCCACAGAACACTATCCCAAAACTTCTGTGGTTTGTCCACATGACTTTTGGCATACTGCAGTCGACTCTTCTTATTCTTTGGAGACAGCAAGGGGGTGCGCCTGGGAGTTCTGGCATGGAGGCCTTCATTACGCAGTGTGCGCCGTATTGTCTGAGCTGAAACTTCAGTACCCACATCTGACAAATCTTTTCTCAGTTCCTCAGCAGTCACACGGGGACTTTTCTCCACTCTACGCTTCAGGTAGCGCACAGCAGTCGAAGTCAGCATCTGCTTTCTGCCACGACCAGGTAGCGTTTCAACAGTGCCCTTTGCCTTGAATTTGCGAATGATGCTTCCTATGGTCTCTCTTGGTATGTTTAACATCTTTGCAATCTTCTTATAGCCATTGCCCTTCCTGTGAAGAGTAATCACCTCTTCTCTTGTCTTCCTGGACCATTCTCTTGACTTCACCATGTTTGTAACCACACCAGTAAATGTCTAGAAGGAGCTGAGTATCACAGTCATTTTAAAGCTGCCTAATTGGTGCTTATTATGCTTTATTGCTGCTCCGTGACATCCATAGGTGTTTTCAATACCTGATTGAAAACACTTGAATGAACCTCTGTTCTTCAGAGTGGTAGTCTTTAAGGGGTTGAATAATTGTGTCAATGAAGAATTCACAAAAGAAACATTTACTACTGTGTTACAAAACCAATTGATGTCATTTTAGTTGCATATGGTTCTTTAAAAAGTCCTTGTAGGATTTCATTCTGAATACAATTACAAATGTACACTAAATTCCCTAAAACCCTTTACAGCATTGGGGGTTGAATAATTTTGAACACAACTGTATATATATATATATATATATACACACACACACACAGTTTCAGCTTAGAGCCGACTTATATTGGCTCATAAAAAAGTGAGTTTGATGTTGATCACTTTCTGTGTGTGTTCCTAAGTACAGGACGTACTGCGCAATGTATGCCCCATTTTTATATTGTAGGACACCAGAGGTATAAGAATATACCTGGATTTGCATGTATGCGTGAGGACTCTTTTCTTATTTGAGTCACAATAGCGGACTCACAACTTTGGGCAAGGCAGGATACAATTGGGGACAGCCATAAACATTGGGACTACAACTATACAATTTGGTCAAACGAATAAACATTATAATACAACAGCTAAATGTAAAATAGGGTAGAAGCCATCCCATTCCACAGGGGAAGATAGTTACATACCCAATCGGGCACAATTCACAACATACGTTACAGCAGGGGTCTCAAACTCACGGCCCCCCAGATGTTTTTGCCTACAAGTCCCAGAATGCATTGAATGCAATCGATGGCCAGGGAATCATGGGAGTTGTAGTTGAGGAACAACAGGGGGGGCCAGAGTTTGAAACGTAAACAATAGGGATGTGCATTTCGTACTGATTCGCGTTTCTCACGGAACAGGCCGATTTGGTGCTTCGAATTCGTCCGATGTTCCAAACCGGACAAGCAACGAAATACACACCATCCGAAACGAAAAAAAAATCTTTATTTCGCATAGACATGAAATTTATAAAATCGCAAGTCATTTTCGTTCTATTCGGGATTTCAGTTCTGTTTCATTTCGGACAACGTATTTTCGTATCATTTTGAGTCTGTTTCGGTTCCGTTGCTGATTTCGTAATTTTGTATTGTCTGTCACTTTTTTTCACTTGTTCCAGTGCAAAATTCCCATTTTTATTAAATATATCTTAAAGCATTTATTTTTTTCACTTACAGCAAGAAGGGCACTATTACATTCTATACGCAAACATTAATGCTCACCTGCGCGAGCATTAACGTTTGCCGCGGTATTTACCACATATTACAATCCAAACACAAACGGGTTAAAAAACCCGTTTGGTACCTTGCACAGCACTGCGCGAGGTTACTGTACTTTTTGCTCCCTATGTTTAACATGGGGAGCGCAAAGTGTTAATCAGCGCTGGTATTACAACGTCCACAATGTCTACAGCGCAAAGCTAACCAGAGCCAGGACTTGGTGTTAACGGATTCCGCTGCTGCAGCCTTAAAAAAAATAAAAAAACAAGCACATACTCACCCTCTGTCCCGCGGCTATGCTTGCCTCCTCCGGCCGGCGGGAGCAGGGAAAGACTGGGGGAAAAGTCCCCCCAGTCTTTCCCTGCGTATCCCTACGCCGACCGGCCGAATCTCGCGAGGCGAGATCCGGCCGGTGAAGTGACCGGCAGGGAGGAACTCAATGGAGTCCTATGGACTCCAGCGAGTGGATGCTCGCAGCTGCGCTCAGCGCTGCCGTGAGCATCCTGGCTTTTTACGCAAGAAAATGCAGGCAGCATTTTTTGCGCCTGCATTGTAGTCCAGCGTTAAAATGCGGGCGCAAGGGGGAAAACTGCGGGCGACTTTTAACGCTAAGAGCGTAATCGAGCCCGAAGTGTCTGCATTTATTTGTGAAGATTATTTTTGCATTTTTCGGTAATTTTTGGGTTAATATTTAGGGTTCTTCCGAACTTATTTTAAATGTATAACGAGGTCTGTTTTTTTCTTTGCAGATGCAGAACACCTACAGCTGGATTATGTTCTCACAGTCCATCCGTATGTGTTCTGTTCGGCAATGAATTTTGATATACAGTTTGTCAGTATCAGTACCATGGATAGTAAAAAGCCTGTCGTTATCCATGGTGCTGGTAGACTTAGAGTTGTGGATATAAGGCATGTTCCACAGTCTGTGGCTCTTCTTAATTCTTTTGAGGCACTTTCAGAGTGTAGTGGTGAGACGGAAGTAGGCTCAGACACCATAGTTGAGGAACCACCATCCCCTATGCCTAAGGTATGCAGGACTGCAACCAAGAACAATAAGGAAAAGGTGGGACATGATAGAAGGCAATTGTTGCTGGGTGATTCTATCATAAGAGGTGTTGAGCTGGAGAGTAGTGGTTTGGTGAGATGTCTTCCTGGGGCTACTGCTCATAGAGACAAGAGACGTATTCTCAATATTGTCAAACAAGCAAAGCAGCAAGGGGAAGTGGATGTTCTAGTCCATCTAGGGACAAATGACTTGGCTAGCAATGAGGTTTCTGAGATTAAGGAGGATTTTTGTGTTCTTGGAGGTGAAATACAGAAGATTGCGTCCACTGTGTCATTCTCTGAAGTTTTGCCTGTGCATAACATTCAGGATTGGCAGATGCGCAATAGGGAATTTAATCTGTGGCTTCGGGAATGGTGTCGAGAGCAAGGATTTGGCTTTGTGTCCCATGATAGCTCTAATTGGAGCCGACAGGAACTGTATAAAAAAGATGGTTTGCATCTTACTCATAGGGGAACATATGTTCTCAGTGAGAAGTTCAAAGGTTTCGCAAAGAAATATTTAAACTAGGAGGGGGGGACAAAAGGGTAAAAAACAATCTGCCTGATTGTCCCCCAAAACTAAATCGGCGGGTGCAAGCAACATGCGGGGAAAAAAATAACAAGCTCAGAGTCGTGTCTATAAATGCTCGCAGTTTAGTCAATAAAATCAATGAACTGGAGGCAATGATGGCAACTGAAAAAGTAGATTTAGTTGCGATTACTGAGACATGGTTCAGTGAGAAAAATAACTGGGACATAACAATACCGGGGTACTCTTTATATAGAAAAGACAGAGAAGGTAGGAAAGGAGGAGGTGTGGCCCTGTATGTGAAAAACAACATAAAAACGAACCAAATAAAAGTGAGCGAGGTGAACATAGAGTCAGTTTGGGTTACGCTAACATTTGGCAATCATACAGTAGCTCGTGTAGGTGTGATCTATAGATCCCCTGGACAAGTAGAAGAGCTAGATAATCTGCTGCTTGAGGAAATAGCCAAAATGGCAATGAAGGGGGAAGTTATTATCATGGGGGACTTTAATCTTCCTGATGTGAACTGGAAAACCAAAACAGCTGGGTGCACCAGGAGTACAAATATTCTAAACTCCCTACTGGGATTATCTCTAACACAAGTAGTTGAGGAGCCAACCCGTAAAGAGGCCATATTGGATTTAATACTCACAAATGGAGGTTTAGTATCAGACGTTGTTATAGGTGAAAATTTGGGATCTAGTGATCACCAATCAGTATGGTTTAATATAAGAACAGAGATGGAGCCGCACCACACAAAAACAAAAGTTTTAGACTTTAAAAAAACAGATTTTTCTAAAATGAGACTTTGTGTGAAGGAGTCATTATCAGACTGGAGGAGTTTAAAGGGAGTCCAGGAGAAATGGGATTATTTAAAAGAAGCATTATTGAAGGCCACAGGCAATTGCATTCGACTTGTTAGCAAAAACAAAAAAGGGAAGAAACCACTGTGGTACTCTGCAGAAGTGGCCAAAATAGTGAAGAACAAAAAGACAGCATTCAATAATTATAAAACAACTCAGAGTGAAGAAGATAGGCAAACCTATAAGATTAGGCAGAAAGAGGCAAAGCAATTTATAAGAGCTTCCAAAGCACACGCAGAAGAGAAAATAGCTCAGTCAGTAAAAAAGGGGGACAAAACATTTTTTAGATACATAAACGAGAAAAGAAAAGTAAAACAAGGATTAGTTAGATTAAAAACAAAGGAAGGAAGGTATGTAGAAGAGGATAAAAGTCTCGCTGACTGCCTCAATGAATATTTTTGTTCAGTCTTTGCAGAAGAAAAGGAAGGAAAGGGACCTCAGTTAGGAGGAAACACTAACGAGAAAATTACATATCAGTTTACAGAGGAGGAGGTTCTACAGCAACTGTCTAAAGTAAAGACAAATAAATCAATGAGGCCTGATGGGATCCACCCTAAATTATTAAAAGAGCTCAGTGATGTAATAGCAAAACCGTTAACAGATTTATTTAACCAATCCTTGCTAACGGGAGTCGTCCCAGAAGACTGGAAATTAGCAAATGTTGTGCCCATTCACAAGAAGGGTAGTAGGGAGGAATCTGGGAACTATAGGCCAGTTAGTCTTACGTCAGTAGTGGGTAAATTAATGGAAACCATGTTAAAGGAAAGGATTGTTGAACATCTAAAAACACATAGATTACAGGATCAGAAACAACATGGGTTTACCTCAGGGAGATCATGCCAAACTAATCTTATTGATTTTTTTGATTGGGTAACAAAAATAATAGACACAGGTGGTGCAGTAGACATTGCTTATTTAGATTTCAGTAAGGCTTTTGATACTGTTCCGCATAGAAGGCTTATCAATAAATTGCAATCTTTGAGCTTGGATTCCAATATTGTTGAATGGATTAGGCAGTGGCTGAGTGGCAGGCAACAGAGGGTTGTGGTAAATGGAGTTTATTCGGCGCAAGGTCTTGTTACCAGTGGGGTACCTCAGGGGTCAGTACTTGGACCCATTCTATTTAATATTTTTATTAGTGATATTGCAGAAGGTATTAATGGAAAAGTATGTCTTTTTGCTGATGACACAAAGATTTGCAACAGGGTTGACGTTCCTGGAGGGATCAGCCAAATGACAAATGACAAATGATTTAGGTAAACTAAAAAAATGGTCGGAGTTGTGGCAATTGAGTTTTAATGTGGATAAGTGCAAGATAATGCACCTGGGACGTAAAAACCCAAGGGCTGAATATAGAATATTTGATACAGTCCTAACCTCAACATCTGAGGAAAGGGATTTAGGGGTTATTATTTCAGAGGATCTAAAGGTAAGTAGTCAATGTAATAGAGCAGCAGGAAATGCTAGCAGAATGCTTGGTTGTGTAGGGAGAGGTATTAGCAGTAGGAAAAGGGAAGTGCTCATGCCACTGTACAGAGCACTGGTGAGACCTCACTTGGAGTACTGTGTGCAGTACTGGAGACCGTATCTCCAGAAGGATATAGACATCTTAGAGAGAGTTCAGAGAAGGGCTACTAAAATGGTGTACGGCTTGAAGGAGAAAAGTTACCAGGAAAGGCTTAATGATCTTAACATGTACAGCTTGGAAAAAAGACGAGACAGAGGAGATATGATAGAAACATTTAAATACGTAAAGGGAATCCACAAGGTAGAGGAAGGGAGTATATTTAAAAGGAAACAAAATAGCAAAACAAGAGGACATAGTCTTAGATTAGAGGGGCAAAGGTTTAAAAGTAACATTAGGAAGCATTATTTTACTGAGAGGGTGGTGGATACATGGAACAGTCATCCAGTTGAAGTGGTAGAGGCCAAAACAGTAATTGAATTTAAGCAAGCATGGGATAGGCATAAGGCTATCCTAAACAAAAGATAAATCCAGGTAAAGTATCCATGTAATTGGGCAGACTAGATGGGCTGAAAGGTTCTTATCTGCCGACATCTTTCTATGTTTCTATGAAGAAATAGATCGATAATATGTGTTTCTCCATCGGCGACTGTCCATGGTTCTGACTCCGATCAGATCCTTGGACAGTCGCTGATGGTGAAACACATTATCGATCTATTTCTTCATATCAGCACGATGGATAACGGCAGGCTTGTTACTATCCATGGTACTGATACTGACAAAATGTATTGTATATCAAAATTCATGCCCGAACAGAACACATACGGACAGACTGTGAGAAGATATCCAGCTGTATGTGTTCTGCATCTGCAAAGAAAAAACAGACATCGTTATACATTTAAAATAAGTTAGGAAGAACCCTAAATATTAACCTAAAAATTCCCGAAAAATGCAAAAATAATCTTAAAAAATAAATAAAAGAAATGTCTGTTTGCTGCAAGTGAAAATAATAAACAGTTTTAGAAATATTTAATAAACATTTAAAAACAGGGATTTGTTTTAACATTTATTCATAAGAAAAAAAGGATTTTTCATAAAAAACGATACGTCCGAAGGAAGCATTCGGCAGGATTACCCTATCGGCCGAAATACCATACGTCTAAAGTCAAAACGAAAATCCGAGGATGGACCCTGTGAAACGAAGAGAACAGACGATCCGAAAGACCGAAATTCCCTGATTTCACAAACAAATTAGATACAAAACACCGAGCCGAAATGAAAATGGGCCAAAACTCTCCGAAACTAAATTTTTTAAAAACCGAACTTGCCGAAACTAAAAAAAACAAAAACGCATGCACATCCCTAATAAACAAGATTAAAGTGGCGGCCATTCTGTCACACCCCTCTTAACCCCCTTACCTGACAGTACCACGATCCGGCACCGGATCATGGACTTCTCTCTGTGGGGGCTGACATCTTGGATGTCAACCCCGCCTCCGGGGTCTCCCCTTGTCCACTGACACATCGCGCATGGGCGCGATGATCTTAGAAAGGGAATTCCCCTGAGCCGGGCAGGGAATTGTCTGATGATCCAATGGTATCAAACATGACCAGATTGGGGGGGGCGGAGTCTGGACATCCACCGGAGCAGACACATGTAACTGGAGCTCCTGTGACTTCTAGATTCCCCGTGACACCCGATAGCACTTTGATCCATCAGCACCCCCCGATACCCCCTGCTGACACTGAGAACATGCCGGGCAGCGTTCGGAGCAGGAAAAAAAACCAAACCGCAAGAGACCGAGCTGGTGCCGATCTTGCTGTGCCATGGTGGAGAGGAGGCCCAAGATGGCGGCCCCACGAGGCGGATGGGCCTAGATACGAGTCCAGCGGTCACTAAACTCAACACACAGCCACGTCCAAGGTGGATATTTCCCACCTCTTAGAGCGAATGGGGACATGCAAAAATATCTAGCAGAGGAAAATGTCAAAGGTTGCGTCTGAGGTGAGGATGAAGATACGGGACTTGGGATCGTGCACAGCAACACTCGAGGAGGCGGCGGAGGAGTTGGTGGTGGCCCATAACGCGGTGGCGGGCGGAACGGCCCACCTTAGGGATAAAGTGGCGTGTCTGGAGTTAGCGCTGGAAGACCTCTCGAACAGGTCGCGGAGGAACAACATTAGGATGCGGGGTCTCCCAGAGACGGTGGCAGCGCCAGAGCTGGAGGACACGGTCTTGGGCATCCTCGGACGCCTTGCGCCTCAAGTGCCCCCAGAGCGGCTCCTGCTTGATCGAGTTCATAGAGCACTGCGAGCACCGAGAAGAACAGGGACCCAACCCCGAGATGTGATTATGAGGCTCCATTACTACACAACGAAGGAGGTACTTATGTGTAAAAGCAGGGAGGTGGATGTGGAGTACAAGAACTCGTCCCTAGCCCTCTATCAGGACTTAGCCCCGGAAACTCTGCAGCGCAGACGTCATTGGCGCCCTATTACTTCTCATCTGGCGCGCCATAATATCAAGTATGCCTGGGGCTTCCCTTTTAAATTAATGGCGTTTGTGGGAGGCAAAACAATGATCCTGCTGCCTCACTCGGATCCAAGGAGATTCTTCTGTAGCCTCAATTGCCCGCCGCTGGAGGAGGCCTGGCGCCTTTTTGATCCCCCATATCAGGATCCCATAGTAGCCTCCAGATGGGAGAAGGCCCCTGACCGTGGGGAGGACGACGAGAGTCAAGGCCCTGATTGAGCTGATGCGAGATTCCAGGGATCTAGCTAGCCATTTGGCTTGTGTGATATTGCCCTCTCTACCACGTGGCTGCCGGTGTTTGTCTTTTTCTTGGGCTTTACCTTTAATTTAACCTCATACAGATGTACCCGTTCTTGGCGGCCCTGGAAAAGGGGAAGTCCACGCATTGCTGCTTGAGGTTCGTCTACCGGATGGTTTGTGGGCCGGCGGGGGGAGGGTAGGGGATTCTTTTTTGGGTATTGCGGGGCAGTTCCAGGGACGTTGTTTTTTGGTGGTCCGTATTCCCTGGTTATGTTGGACTGCGACTCCAGATTACCCCCATGGTTGGTCCGGCCATTTGTAAGCCCGGCAAGTTTTGTTATGAATTTTGTAGTTGAGTCATCTTCTTTTCCCTTCACTGTCCCTATTTGTCTTTTCTCTTATCTCCTTCTACTCCCTTTCCTACCTTGGGGGAACCGGCATCCCTGGTAACATCGTCCTGGCGTGTGATTGAAAATTTGCCTCTCCTTCGGCCTCCATAATGGCAGAATTTAGACTACTATCTCAAAACGTAAAGGGGCTGAACTCCCCGGCAAAGCGCAGGCTGGTCTTACATTGCTTTCCTGCAGGAGACCCACTTTCTTAAGATACGCCAGTTCAGTCTCACGGATCGCTCGTTCAACCGCTCTTTTCTAGCCTCTACCAATAGCAAGCGTAGAGGGGTTGCGATTTTATTGCATTAAAAGTGTGACTTTACTGTGCTTCAAACTGAATGTGATGCCAGGGCTGATATGTACTGCTGAGAGGGATGATGGCGGGACATACTGTGACTCTCCTCAATGTGTACGCGCTGAATACTCCCAATGCATCCTTTTGGGAGCACCTGGGGAGTTTGGTGAGGGATAACGCAGACTCACTGGTAATAGTAGGGGACGACCTTAATGCTACTCCGGTCCCGGAGATTGACAGGGGGGGGTCTGACGTCTAGGGCATCGCAAACGGCGACTCCTCAGGATAAACAACTGGCCCGTTTTTTGACTGATTCTCACCTACTGGACATATGGTGGCTGCAGCACCCGGGGGACCACGACTTTACCTTTTACTCTCAGTCCAACTCCTCCTATTCTAAAATAGACCTTTTCCTTCTCCCCCCCACATCAGTACAGTGGGTAACCCACTTGGAAATCGGAAACATCAGCTGGTCGGATCGGACCATGCTCCAATTTCTCTGTGGCTCTCGCTACCTGGGGTGAGGGCAGCCTGGTCATGGCGGTTAAACTCCTCCCTACTGCAGAAACCGGAGGTTAAGGCAGAACTGTCTGCCGCTCTGGATGGGTACTTTACAGATAACGCAACGGAGGGAATGCGTCTGGATATCTTGTGGCTGGCCCACAAGACGGTAATTAGGGGTCTCCTTATTCAAATTGGGAGTAGGCATAAGAGGGAACAATTTCAGAGAATTTTAGACCTGCAGGCCCGGCTGGCGGATAGGGAGGCGGCACATAAGGCCTCCCATTCCCCAGAGGACTATGAGGCTCTATTGCAGGTGAGTCAGGAACTCAGGGCTGAGCTGATTTCGTATGCCGTTTGGTCCCTAGCCTGGTCGAAGCGAACGTTTTACGAGTACTCTAATAAGGCGCACACATTACTAGCTAGAAAAAGGAGAGGCAAACATAGATCGCATGCGGTGACTTTTGCTCGCACCCCTTCCGGTTCATCTACTACATCTTCACAGATTATTTTAAACCGCTATATAACCATTCCCTGACCCACGCTTCCTCCAACCAGGATAATATGCAGAGGGTGAGGGCCTTCCTGTCTAACTGGAGGGGGCCGGCCCTCTCTCAAGTTTGCCTGGAGGGGAGGTGACGGAGGCTGAGGTGCACTCTGTAATCCAGGGTATGAAACCTCACAAATCGCCAGGCCCGGATGGGTTCTCGGCCTCTTATTACAAATGCTTCTCCATCGATCTAGGCTTTATAACTCGCTGCTAGAGGGCACTCCTGTGGTGCCAGATTTCTTACGCTCTGATGTGGTTTTGATTCCTAAGGAGGGGAATCCTTACCCCAAAGTCACCATCCCATCTCCTAATTGAATGTGGATTAAATTTTTTTTACCAAACTGTTAGATTGTGAGGTTTTCTCTCTTCACTTCTCCACCCTGACCAGGTGGGCTTCATCCCCTCTAGGCAGGCTTTTGAGAATACACGGCGGAATGCAGCCTTGATAGAGTGGGCGCTGGCCTCTCGGACGCCTTCTTTACTCCTATCTTTGGACGCGGAGAAGGAATTCGACCGGGTGGAGTGGCCTTACATGTTTGAACTCCTGGAGCACTGGGGATTTCCACCCTGGTTCCGTGCAGCCTTGGGGGCTCTGTATGCTGCCCCTCTCACTAGGATCCTCACCCCGGGGGCGAACCCAGAGGCATTTTCCATAGGGAATGGTACCAGGCAGGGTTACCCATTGTCCCCCCTTTTTGCCCTTTCCTTGGAACCTTTACTGGCGGGTCTCCGGGCTTCTCCATCTATCAGAGGACTGACGGTTGGGGGGGGAAGAGTTTCTAGTCTCCGCTTATACAGATGATGTCCTGTTGACGATAGCAGATGCCCTGCAATCGGCCCCCCGTTCTGACTTTTATCAATTCCTTTTGGGAAATATCAGGGTACCTGGTAAATTTTGATAAGAGCTATGCCCCACAGTTGTCTCGGGCGGAAGTGGGTAGTCTGCGTGACCTGACAGATTTTAAATTTTCTTTCGATTCCCTGAAGTACCTGGGTGTATGGCTGACAAGTGACCCCGGGAGACTATACAGAGCTAACTAATGTTTGCCCGTTTGCTTGGGGACCTGGACAGGAGGAATGACTATTCTGTCTCGTGGGTGGGCAGGGTGGCCTGCATTAAGATGAATCTGCTTACTTTTTTTGAAGTGCTGTGTCCCAGGTACACCCATCCACGCTCCCTGATCTCCTCCCTCTATATCACCCTCCTCTCGGGCTCCTCGGAATGGGGGCCACTAACATATGCAGCCAGGTGGGAAAGGGACGTGGGGGAAGCTCTCCCGTGGCACACTGCTCCACCAATGCGGCTCATCAGGAACAAGCTTTTAAAATGTTATTTCACTGGTATATCTCCCCTTTCCAGGTATCGCATATGGGGCAGAACCCCACAGATCTCTGCTGGAGAAATTGTGGACTGAAAGGTTCCTTTTACCACATGTGGTGGACATGCCGGCATATTCAGGTCTTCTGGTCCCAGATACACGATTTGACACAGGTGGTGCTGGGTCATCGGGTGGACAGGGATCCCTGGACATTTTTGCTCCACCGCTCTCAGGAGGTTTTACCCCCACTGTAAAATGAACTCCTCCATAGGATTGCGCTGGCAGCGCGGAGTGCCATGGTGCAACAATGGACAGCACCCACCTCCCCTCTTTGGAGAGGGTGCGGATTAATATACAGGAACTCATGGTGATGGACACATTGACAGCAATGGTTCATGACACCATGCATCTGTTTTACCGTGTCTGGACCCCTTGGCTGGATTACGAGCCTGGCTAAGGCTTACACATATAGTCGGTTTGAGCTCTCCGATGATGCCGATTATGTTATCGTGGTTAGGATTGGTGTTCCCCCCGCCTTTATTGCTTTCAATGTCTTTCTGACCTTTTTCGTTTTTTTTATTTTCTTACTTCATTATTGTTTTCTATGTATATACCTGAAAATCGATGCTGTATACTTTGAAATTGTGTTGCTCCCATTGGGGGGGCTATTCTACTGTCTGTTACATCATTCTGATAAAGAATTATATAAAAAAAAAACATGACCAGATTATGTACAAAGGCAGCGGGGGAGCTGCAGGGGCGGCGGTGATGGGGCGACTACCGTGGGACAAGGGCCAGCCTCAAGCAGATCGTCCTCCTGCAGCTCAGCCTCATTGAGCAACAGCAGCAGCAGATCCAGGACGGGCACAAAAAGGTGAATGTAGGTATGTAAGGTAACGCGGTCTCACCCACAAAATCGGTTATCTGAACCTGGGCCCTGGAGGCCCGGCCGAGCTGGGGGCTCGCCTAGGCCTGGAGGCCGGCCGACCCCCCTGCCTCTGTTTGGATGACTGATTTTCAGTGTTTTATTATCCAGCCTTTTTACCTTTTGGCAGAAAGCACCATTTTCAGCCGATAATTTCGGTGGCTGAAATGTAAATGTCAGTGCATCCTTAGACTTTTTGTTGACGACTGCTGCTGTGGACTGACAGGACTTGGCTCTACATACAGCAGATGGGGTTTTGTGTTCCCCCTGCTCCGCCGCTTTTTTGTGCCGGAACATTGGTTGGCCCGGGGGCGTTATCTATGTGGCTACAATGGCTCTGTCTGCATGCCTTGGCCCTGGGTCACCCAGCCACATGGGCCCTTCCATGGCCTCTGGTTACCTGCAGGGTCAACGGAGTGAGCCAGGAATGCTATAAATTCTCTGCAGTTTCTCCACTCATTTGCCCCACTCCTGATCACCTCCATCCCCCCCTTTTCTTTTTTTGTTCATCTTTTCTGTTAGCCAACAACCCCAATGCCTACATTTCTGTGGCCATCGCCAACCCTCCTGCACCTAGTCTGTATATTTTACTCGCCCCTATTTCACTATCTATACCTGTGTCTTATTGTGCAGTATGGTCTTTCCCTGATGTCTTACATTTCATTGTTTCTGGTGTTGTATTTTTGGGTTTAATGCCCTCTCTTCTGATCTTGTTATTACAGTGGTACCTCGGTTCACGAACGCCCCTGTTCATGAACAATTCGGTTCACGACCAGGAAGTTCATCAACATTTTACCTCCGTTCACGAACTCCGCCTCGGGTTACGAACACGGATCGCGGTCGCAGACAGGGCTATTGTGAAGCTTTTTTATGTGCTTTGTAGCACAGTACTGTTCAGTATTACTGTATTAAATCCAGCATGGCTCCCAAGAAAGGGCAGAACAAGCATGGCGGTAAAAAGAAAGCGCAGAGAGGTGACAAGAACGTGCAGAGCGTTAATGAAGGTGAGAAGAATGTGCAGAGCGTTATTGAAGGTGACGGGGATGTGCAGAGCGTTATTGAAGGTGACGAGGATGTGCCGAGCAAGAATGGTGGTAAAAAGAAAGTGCAGCGCAATAAAGAGGGTAACAAGAAAGTGCAGAGCAAGAATGGTAACAAGAAGGTTTCAAAGCATATTTTTGTAGTTAAATTTTTTTTCCCATACGGTTTAGAACGGATTAACCTGATTTACATTGAACCCTATGGGAAAATGTGATTCGGTCCACAACCAAACCCCCCAGCGTTACCCACTCTCAGGCCACCCACGATAGCGGACAGTCAGAGAGGCAACCATTCGATTGGATCTCCACCTACAATTCCAATACATCGTTATGCAAGGCAACACAGAACTTACATACGCAAAGTGTGCAAATCCCCAGCAACGCGCATTTTACAGATCCTACTCTACTTATTTTGTGTAGCAACGATATCGAGGCCCGAGTTAACAGGGATGAGCAGCGTGCACCAAGTATTTTTATCCTAAGAATTAAAAAAAATAATTGATTGGCAGATATTGTCAACACATCATCTTCAGTTTTTAATAAAAGTTTTGCTGTAATATTGAGGATATTCAGTATGACTTTAAAGTGATTTTTCCTGTTAGGCTGCCTGAATATCCAATTAATACCACCTTTCGGCGCTTGATATTTCTTTTCAAATTTAGCATACTAATAAAGTTGCATTGAATCACTGAAACAGAAATCTCCATTTAAAAGTAGTGGTGTCACGTGTCACCTGGCCTCCGGGACACCCCATGCTGCTCATGGCGTTGGTTTACCATCCGGATCCCCTCAGTCGGTGGTCCCATGCATAGCCCGGCATCCCGGGCTCCTCTCCTGCGCTGCAGGCATGTCGCCCCACTTCCAGAGATGCCGTCCGCCCACGGAGCCACTCTGCTGAAGCTCCTTCACTGATGCCGAGCTGCAGAATGAAGTGCGTAACCACAATCAGGCACACCCACTCTGATGCCAGAAACAGGGATGCCAAGTGCAGGCTGATGATGTCACGATGGCAACAGGGTTAAAAGAATGTCAGCAGCGGTGAGTCTTTGCTAATCTATTATTGCTGAGCTTGTTGTTAGATATATAGCTATCACTTTATTGGATTTACTGTGTACTGGACCCCTACTTCGCTATTGACTACCCTTGCTTGCTGCCTTGCTACCCTTGTGACCACGGAACGTCTCATCCAATTACGGTTTACAGTCTGCCGCTGACTGCTTGCCTCTCCATTTATGCTACTTGCCGCCTGCTTTTTTTTTTTTTTTCTTTTCAAAATGTTATTTTGCAAATCAATCATCAGTACAACAAATACGAAGAAAGTACAGCCACGCAGGGCCAAAGTACGGAAAGGTCACTTCAAAAATGCCAACTTCGAGAAGGTACAGAAGAAAGGGAAGTAGGGAGGGGGAGGGATAGTACACATACCACTGACTAGCCGATGGCAACCCCAAAAAAAACAAAAAGAGGGGGGGAGAGGGTTGTGGTACAGACGGCATAAGCCACATCTGTGACGTCCCTGGCTCGCTCCCTAGGGAGGCCATGGAAGGACGATGTCATGGGGCCCGGAAGCCCGAGGGCCAAGTATGGTAATCAGAGCCATGGTGAGTGCCACAGTGGTGCGCCTCGAAGCTACCTGAAAAATGCCGTCATTAAAAAAAAAAAAAAAAGGGAGGGGGTACACCATCGAATGCAGGGCAATGTGACAGCAGAACACAGAAAATGAGGAGGTCGTCAATAAGTCCGCAGGAAATAAAAGTCCTCAGGAAAATAAGATGTCCGCATTAAAAGGTCATGAAGTATCGGGGGGGTCAACAAAAGGGAGAAAAGGGGGGGAAATAAATCAATAAAAATGGGGAGAAAAAAATACAGCCAGGTATTGACAGCCATGAAAATGAGGGAGGCAGGTCACAGCTAAAAAGGGATCAGTCAGTGTCCAAAAGGCGAATGGGGAATGCACAGCCTCGGTATAGGTTTCCCCACTTCGAGTCTTCTAGGGGACCTGGAAAGTCCGAGCAACGACAGCCACGCACTGGTTTCCGAGGCGCAAAGCACATCAGGTAAGGCCTCTCCACATTGCTGTACCCCTCCAGTCCCCGGCCACGGTACTCCACCTCCAATGCCAGCAGGGTGACCCGAGGCAGCGCAACGAGAGAAGGCATCAGGGTGGACAGATAGCCTCCACCAGAATCTGGCCATCATCATAAGGGGCCTCCACCGCTCCAGCGATCTCCACAGGAACAACCCAGCCAGTGGGGAGGCTCCCCGGTATCAGATGCTGCTGCAACTGCAGAACGTCAGGTGGCTGCCCGTCACCAGGAGCAAGACAACTCACGCCAGCCCCCTCCAGAGCATCGTATCGAGCCGCATCAGGTCAACACAGAGTAGTGCCAGGGGAACATGCAGATGGGTCCCATCTGGCTCCATCCGGCTCACCGCAGGGTCTCGCCACCGCCAGCTCCATCACAGGCCCAGCAGCAGATGCCCCATTAGGTATCGCCGCGCCACCCCAGCCTGCCTCCTGACGAGCCAAAAGCCACGATTCCTGGAACTCCTGCATCATCTCAACCAGCATCCCTCGTGAGGGGTAGAGAGTCCGGGACAGCCATCAGGGTGAGTGCAGCAGGAGAGATAGGCAGCCGTGGGAACTCAGGGAATCCAGAGCGTTGCAATAGGTCTCAAAGATGGCCGCCGAAGTAGGCCGCACCAAAGGGCCCGAGATTCAGGGCAGGCTGTAACAGCGGTAAGGGAGTAAATAAACCTGCTCAGTACCTGCTCCTCAGCTCCAGGACAACAATACTCCCAGAGGGGATCCCGAAATAGACGGGGGAACGCAAAGAAAATCATAAAAAAAGATAAGTCAGCAAGAGAGCACAGCAACACGTGTCCACTCCCACCAGTAGTCAGCTCCGCCCCTTGTCACCTACCTTTTGACCTCTAGCTGTCTCCGACTACCTCTTCTGGATCACCGCCTGGTACCAAAAACTTTCTCCTGTGCTATAGACACTAATTAGGCTGTTATATTGTCTATCAGTACGCCTCTGGTCTCTGCCTCATACAGGCTACCTACTCTGCAAGGAGGTTCCACTACATATCACCTTGTGACAATTGGTGGGACTGCCGATAATGGAGCCAAACTTTTATTGGGAATCATAATGCTGGTATACCCTTATTTTATTCTTCCAAGCTGAAAAATGGTCGAATTGCAATCAAAAAGGCTGAGAAGTTTGGCAATTGGGCTAAATTACATCAAGCCCCATGACTGACAGTCCCACAATAATGTACTTTTTGTAAATCCACTAGGATATGAAAAATGTTCCATAATATGGTTTAGCCAATATTATAACAAAAATAAATAGGAATTATATATTTTTATACTATTTTATTTCAAACATCAATGGGGGCCAGCGACGGCCAAGAGCAGCCGCATGCTGGGGGTGCTCTGCTGAATTTGCGGCTTAACTGCCAATTCGCTGCGGCCCTCTCATCCAGCTTTGATTCCCCTGGAGACCCGGTGCACTTCCAACATGCTGCCCCTTCCTGGGTGATTCTCAGTGCAGATTCAGATCGAAGGGCTTCAGGCCGGGTGCGGCCTAGACAGAGCAGCCATTTTGTGGAGCCTAGAGAGTTTCCTGCGATTTGGGGTGCAACCGATTCCTGGCTTTTGACTCCCGCTCTCTCCTGGAGATGGGAAAGAAATTGCAGAAGCAGCAGCAGCGCAGGACAGGGGGCTCCTGTCAGAGGGACATCAGAGACTCCTGGAGTGGCAGGTGTCATCCTTGCACAACGGCCTCCTCCTCCATCCTTCCCCGGGGTATGGCTGTCACGATTCCCCCAATACTTGGAATCCGATCCCTGTACGCCTCCAATCCTTAAAATGGTTAGTCGATCTCTATATTCTAGAACCAGAATACAGTAACCAGGTACCCAAGATATAAAAGACAATGATACACAGAGATATCAAAGAGTATGTCAGCCGTTTGCCAGGGGTTAATATCACAAGAGAGTATGTCAGCTGTTTGCCAGGGGTTAATTTCACCAGAGAGTATGTCAGCCGTTTGCCAGGGGTCAATATCACCAGAGTGTAAGTCCGAGAAGCAGGGTCATACACAGAAGCAGAAAATACAAGCACTAGTACTGAGGTGAAAACCACGTCAGCGCAAAGAGGGAATGAAAACGGAGTGTTTTTTAAACCAGGCGGGGCCGCGTCATAGGCCGCACCCTGCCTCCCAGTGTCCCACGTGACCACCGCGGCACTGCTCTTCACTCGGCACCCAGCAAGCAGCGAAATCAACGCTGCCGGGCGACCGGGCAGCTCCGGTGTGGGACGTGACAATGGCTCCTCAGAATATGACGAATGTTCCTGGCTCCTTGGGAGTGAACCTGGGTTTGACTGGCTTGCCCCAGCGTCCTGGGTGAGAGATGCGGCGTTGGTGGGCCCTGAACGGAAGAGGTCCTAGAAGAAGAGGAAGGCCCTAGCGGCGACCTCCCTCGGGGCCCCGGTGCTTGCCTCTGACCCTTCCTTGGGTTGCTCCGAAGACTTACCTCTCTTTGATACAAGTGACCTGACAATGTGACCCAACCGCCCTCCTCGTAACGAACCTTGAAGCAGCAGGTGCCAAAGCCATGTGGCATCACTGCCTGGTACCTCAAAAGGTGTTTGGTTCAGTATACTGGAACCGTAAAGCTGCAACGGGCCCCCCCCAGACCTATCATCACATTTGCTAGGGTGTAGCTGCCAAGTCACGACTTATGTCAGCCCCGGGCGGCTGTTCAGTTTGAAGGATTGCTGCTGACACTGTACCACGACCTTCTCTTCCTGACCCTGATGGCACAACATCGTTTCCGGGTGGGGACTGCCTTTCTATGAGTCAAGGGGGTCCGATACTCACGGGAACGTCCCTTACACCATATCGAACTCAGCCAAGACCTGGTCAGTGCTTTTGGGAGCAGGACTTGTATTAAACCGGGTGGTCCCTTCCCCAGGCTGAGAGCTTTCCCACGTGCACTTCCTACATTATCTGCTCTCCGTTCAGGGTGGTGTAGTGCCTCCTCCTGTTGAGCAGAATTGCTGACCTTCCTGTTTTTTTCCATGATTTTTTGGAGTTTTGGAAGGGCTCCCCCCTTCCTGGATATGAGCTGAGGCAGATTGTCCCGCTGCATTTGTGGCTCCAGGCCTGCTCTTTTTCGAGAAGACCCTGTTGAGTTTTTCTCTCCTCCCCCCACCGGAAAGATGTGCCTTGGACGGCATTTTTGATGTCTCCTTTTTCTAGGGCATTTGAGGGCATTTGAATATTTTTTCTTTTTTGCCACCTGCTGAGGACTTCTGCTCTGTGTCTAGTTGTTTTTCCTTGCCAAGTCTTGTTTTCTATATTCTTTTTGCTGGCGCTGCCGTTTGGCTCCCGAGGACATTTCCCACGTGTTTTCTTTCCATTTTTGTGTTTTATCTTTGAGAGTTGATATGACAGCCCTGCGTGGCCACATTTTTTGCTGGACGACTTGTGACCCTACTGGACAATTTTTAAATAAAGCATAGAAAAAAAAAATTGATGGGGGAAAAAAACCATCAAAATAAAACCTGTCAGCATCTGGCTGAGTATCAGTACATAAAAAGTTTATCATAAAAATACAACCATTAACCCCTTAAGGACAGGAGCAATTTTACAACTTCGGCACTCTTTGGGAAGTAGAAGTTTGCTGAGCTCATTTTGACCATTTTTGCTCATTATGTTTAAATGCGGTTTTAAGTCATGTATTATTATACCACCCAGACAAATTATATATCATTCTTTCCGGCAGATAAATAAAGTCAGGGCCAGAAATATTGGGACATCGACAGAATTCTAACATCTTTGGCTCTATACACCACCACAATGGAGTTGGAATGAAACAAACACAATGTGCTTTAACTACAGATTGTCAGCTTTAATTTGAGGGTATGTACATCCAACTCAGGTGAATTGTGTAGGATTTACAGATGTACCGCCCACTTGTTAAGGGACCAAAGGTAATGGGACAATTGGCTTCTCAGCTGTTCCATGGCCAGGTGTGTGATATTCCCTCATCACCCCAATTAGAATGTGCAGATAAAAGGCCCAGAGTTCATTTCAAGTGTGCTATTTGCATTTGGAATCTGTTGCTGTCAACTCTCAAGATGAGATCCAAAGAGCTGTCACTATCAGTGAAGCAAGCCATCATTAGGCTGAAGAAACAAAACAAACCCATCAGAGAGACAGCAAGAACATTAGGCGTGCCCAAAACAACTGTTTGGAACATTCTCAAAAAGAAGGAACGCACCGGTGAGCTCAGCAACACCAAAAATTGGCCAGATTAAGAACACTCTCCAGGAGGTAGGTGTATGTGTGTCAAAGTCAACAATCAAGAGAAGACTTCACCAGAGTGAATACAGAGGGTTCACCACAAGATGTAAACCATTGGTGAGCCTCAAAAACAGGAAGACCAGATTAGAGTTTGCCAAACAACACCTAACAAAGCCTTCACAGTTCTGGAACAAGATCCTATGGACAGATGAGACCAAGATCAACATGTATCAGAGTGATGGGAAGAGAACAGTATGGAGAAGGAAAGGAACTGCTCATGATCCTAAGCATACCACCTCATCAGTGAAACATGGTGGTGGTAGTGTCATGGTGTGGGCATGTATGGCTGCCAATGGAACTGGTTCTCTTGTATTTATTGATGATGTGACTGCTGTCAAAAGCAGCAGGATGAATTCTGAAGTGTTTCGGGCAATATTATCTGCTCACATTCAGCCAAATGCTGCAGAACTCATTGGACGGCGCTTCACAGTGCAGATGGACAATGACCCAAAGCATACTGCAAAAGCAACCAAAGAGTTTTTGAAGGGACAGAAGTGGAATGTTATGCAATGGCCAAGTCAATCACCTGACCTGAATCCCATTGAGCATGCATTTCACTTGCTGAAGACAAAACTGAAGGGAAAATGCCCCAAGAACAAGCAGGAACTGAAGACCGTTACAGTAGAGGCCTGGCAGAGCATCACCAGGGATGAAACCCAGCGTCTGGTGATGTCTATGCGTTCCAGACTTCAGGCTGTGATTGACTGCAAAGGATTTGCAACCAAGTATTAAGAAGGGAAAGTTTGATTTATGATTATTATTCTGTCCCATTACCTTTGGCCCCTTAACAAGTGGGAGGCACATCTGCAAACCGCTGTAAGTCCTACACCGCTCACCTGAGTTGGATGTACATACCCTCAAATTAAAGCTGACAGTCTGCAGTTAAAGCACATTGTGTTTGTTTCATTCCAACTCCATTGTAGTGGTGTATAGAGCCAAAGATGTTAGAATTGTGTTGATGTCCAATATTTCGGGACCTGACTGTAATATATATCATTATTATATGTACACGTCATGCCCTGCCAGAATGCTATAACAAAAAATGTAAAAAAATGTGAATTTTCAATCATCTACAGTGTGTAAAGTATTTTTTTTCCCGCATTTTATTATCCGAGCCTTTGCAGTTATATTCTATGGAGCAGACTTGTTAAAAAAATTAGGGGCCCTATTACAATCTTCACGCAAACGTTTGCGCAAGCGCAAAAACGCATTGACGCGAGGGGCAAAACCCTTTGCGCTGAACATCGTATTACAATGTTAGCGCAACAAACGCATGTAATAGTCTACCGCGGGTGAACCTGCGCGAGCGTGCTGTACTGCGCGCGTACTGTACTGCGCGCGTCTTATACTTAACATTGTGAGCGCAAATGCGTTTGTAATACCATCCGCGTACCTGTGCACAATCTATGCGCAAAATTTAATGCACACAGCGTTTGCGCGCATTATTTTAACGACTTCTAAAACCTGGTGGTAATGGCAAATCTGAACATCCTGGCCAAACCCAAATACACCAGCCCGAAAAAAAAAAATACAGCAAAGTATAGTTACACATTCTACGCATACCAAAGCAATAAAATTGAGAAATTGTGTGTGTTTTTTTTTTTATACAGCATATATGCGCAGATTGACTTTTACAGGCGCAAAAACGTGAGACAATTAAGGTTCTTAATTCTGATTGGCTGAATCACGTGAAAAAAACAGTCCGCACAATGATTTCTGCGCACGTTACTGTGCGCACCTTTCTGTGCGTACGTTTTAGGCACGTTATTTTTTTGACGGGAGAAAAAATGCACGAGGATTGTAATACCAGCGTTGATTTACGCGCATTAACGTTTGACGCTTTGCGCAAAAATTCACGCGTTTACCGTGCATTTTAACGTGAAGAATGTAATAGGGCCCTAGAACGGGTAACCCTTTTTTTTGGGAGAAATTACGTGATTTTAGCTAACCCACCCCCCCAAAAAAAATCATTAGTGAAGCATCATTGTTCGCATTATAATTGAAATGTGAACAATAGTGCTGCATTAAAAAAAAAACGTTATTTTTTAATTAATGAATTATTTTGTTACACTTTAATTTTACTTGTAACATGGTCATATTTGATATCATTTGAAAGGCCATGCTCTGGCCTTTCCAACAAGATCAGACATGACCCCCTAGCTGCCACCAATCAGGAGATAAGGGGGGGTTCAAAGAACCCACCTATCTCCTCTAAGGGATTTCCTTAGGAAATCCCTTTGCAGCTAGGGGTTCTCCGGTTAACTGACATCAACTGAGTCAGATGACGCAGGGGGGGGGACCCAGTGGTGGGGCTGCCATCCAAGATGGCGGCCCCCACCGGAAATAGGCCACAATCCGGCATCGATTGGTGCCAGATCAAGACCTGGCAACTAATGGGGTTAACCCCATACATTGCTGGAAAGGTCAGGCTGTGACCTTTCCAGCAATGCTAGCCACAGACTCCTAGCCCCTGACGATGAGGAGATAGAGGGATCCTAAGGATCCCCCTCCCCTTCAGGCGCTTCCCCTGCTCTGGCGGGGGGGGGGCCTGAAACTGACATCATTGCGCTGAGCGTGATGACGTCAGTGCGTCGGGAGGCTATAAAAACACAGATCAGGCTTCATGGAAGCCAGAACTACGCGGGAGCCGCCGGGGAGGTGAGTATAACTTGCGGCGGGGCTCCGAACATCGAGGACGTTCCATACCGTCCTGCGGTGTTAAAGCCCGCCAAATACAGGACAGTATGGAACGTCCGGCGTCCATAAGGGGTTAAGACAAGCACTACTTGTAGCCTAATGAATGAAAACGCCATGGGATTTTCCCTCTCCGTTGAAAGCTCCACAACCAAATATTTCTGTTAAAAGGACTACGGCTTAGATTGATTTACAAGTGATTATGTAGGGATATTTTTTATTGAATATTTATTGAATTTGTGTGCTTTTATTTTTAAGGCTCTTACAGGACAGGCACAAAGGTTAAAAAAAAAAGACAATTTTAATTTTTCAGGGTCATAGAAAATGCTGGAAGACCTTATGCTGCCAAAACAAACTCTAAAACCTGCTTTTAATTTGAAGGATGATTACAAATAAACATTTTATCAAATAACAAAATAATGGCATAATCAATTTTGAGAAACAAAGAATGCAGTGACATTTTGCAACTGTTTTCAAAGTATACACATAACTAAAGGAATATACCATATCTATAAATATATTTCCTATATGTATACATACCTACACACATTATTAGCTATACCTACCAATTTATGCAAATAGTGAAACAGCTTATCAGGGTGTTAAAATTCTTTATATTAAAGATATAGGTATAGCCAAAATATTTAGTAGTTGTTCAATCAAAACACACAGAAAATGGGTTTAAGTAACAGTAAATACGACAGATTAACTATTACGTTAAATATCTGTCAATAGATTTTTTGCTCACAATAGTGCAGAGCTTGACAAATCTGTCAAGCTCTGGTCTGGTGTAAGAGAAAAATAAACATATAGGGCCCTATTACATTCTTAACTCAAAAACGCACGCGCAACACGTGAATTTGTGCGCCCGGCATTAAACGTTAACGCGTGTAAATCAATGCTGGAATTACAATCCTCGCGCATTTTTTCATCCGTCGCGCAATACGGAGGCCCAAAAACGTGCGTGCAGCAACGTTACGCGCATAAATCAGTGTGCGCACTGTTTTTTTCACACGATTCAGCCAATCAGAATTAAGAACCACAATTGTCTCACGTTAAGTTTTTGCACCTGTCAAAGTCAATCTGCACACATATGCTGCATCAATAAAAAAATGCACAAACAACTTGTCAAATTTATTGGTCTGGTATGTTTAGAATGTGTAACTATATTTTGCATCATTTTTTTTTGGGCTGGTGTATTCGGGTTCGGCCAGGTTGATAGAATTTGTCATTAACACCAGCTTTTAGGAGTTGCTAAAATTATGCGCGCAAAGGCTGTGCGTTACAAACTGCGCATAGATTGTAATACCATCCGCGTACCAGCGCACAAACGCATTTGCGCTCACAATGTTAAGTATAGGACGCGCAAAGTACAGTAAGTTCGCGCAGGTTCACCGCAGTAGACGTATACGTGCGTTTGTTGGGCTGACATTGTAATACAACGTTCATCGCAAAGGGTTTTGCCCCTCGCGTTAATACGTTTTTGCGCGGGTGGAAACGTATGCGTGAAGATTGTAATAGGGCCCATAATGTGTGTGCGTATATGTGTATGTATATAGCAAGAGCACAATTTGGCACTCTGCACTATACTGAAGCAATAACAACGTAAAGGTTTGCCAATGGTGCAACAATCCAAAGATATGTTATATGGCTCTATCCGGATGTGGATAAATGCTCAGGATTGAGCCAAAAAGCTATCAATAAAGGAGTTGAATAAAAGTAGCAAAATACTTTGAGTGCATCCTTTGATGTTTTGTGTGTATATAATCGATATGCAGGGGGTCTAGTTCTACAAAAGATAAGTGAGAAGATGAAGATAATAAATATCATATTTCTGTTGAATTCATTAAACATTTGATTGGACCTAATAAAAGCTTCTCAGTGTGTGGACCAATAGAGAACTCCATTCACGCTGAGAAAATGATGAGGAACGGTGTTCCCACACGTTCCTGCTTGACTTGACCCCTGTGTATACATCTATATCATATACAAAGTTTACTTCCAGTAAAAAACAAATTGTGTTAATTGTAATCATTTTCAGTTAAATGAATAATCTGTCTGCTTTCATAGTTTTCAAAGACTGTTTGATCCTAGAAATGCAATAACTCCCTCCCCCCACACACACGCGAGTGCCAAAATGTAGTAAGAAAATGAACATGCGGTCATTAGGGCAGAGACATTGTAGCTATGGTCTCCTAGAATATTACGTCTTGCGACTACGTTTTGTGAGGTTGCCACATAAATCCACTACTTTTCTGGCTCCTGAAAAGTGGAGGCCCCAATGCCGGTACAGCTGATAATAGGGAGCAGCTAAGAAAGAAATATATATATAAATCTGTGCAAGCCATTACATCTTAGCAGCTCCCAATTAGAGGCTCAATCACAAGCCAAACACTAGGTTGTTCACTTGACATTATACTGAGCTGTTAATCGAAACCAGCAGCAACACCACATATTCGAAATAGGAGTCCATGGAGACTTCTGCGTGTTCGCCCACAAGCACCTTGCAGTTGAAAGACACCAGATCATTATTTGTCCAACGATATCCTTAGCGGTGGGGGATTTCTCCCTCCTTTTCTCCAAAGCACCTGACATGAGTATTGATTTTTTCTCTCCCCAATGCTAACGGATACTGCGGGTGCATAAAAAACACATAACATGAGATTGTGGGAGCTAGTTGTTTTTTTCTGTTAGCGGCAGCAAAGGAGTATAACATGCTACCTTGGAATCACTTGTTATTCTCAGGTTCCATTTAGATTTTCACGTCCAATACAGAGTATATGAAGTGTAAATGTACAGTAACCAGCCATTGTGACTTGGCTTGGAATAGAATGTGAGTCAGGAACATTAACAAGTTGAGTGAGCCATTATACTTAACTTTGGTTTTTCTTCTAACTCCTTGGTGGGTGTGGTAATACACACATACATATATATATATATTACACACACACAGAAGCTTTGCATTAAGGATTCTGGTTAGTACACAATATGATTACGGAGTAAAAACATCAAATAAAGATATACATGTAAAGAACCTTCGCTAGAGGATGATCGAAATAAAAAGTTTTGGGAACGTTAAAACATTTAACCGCTTAACACTAACGTCACGTCCAGCAGCAAGCGGGCTTACACACCGCAGTACGGCATAGCACTCCACACAGCTTTTTGGCCATCATTCCTTCCCAGCAGGCTGATCGCACCATCATTGAGTCCCTGAACTCAGGCAGTCCCACTGCAAGCAATGACTGTGATTGGCATGCTGGGAAGGGAGGTGGGCCGGAGGAGGGTCACAAAGCCACGAGGCATGTTATGCCGCCCTGCAGCATTTAAGCCCACCTCCTGCCAGGTTGGCATAGAATACCAGTTGGTGTTAAAGGGGTTAAATTAAAGCTCTGGTCTCAATTGAAATCACTGAAAAAAAGATAGGTCTTTCGGCAATATTAAATAGAATGGAAGGTGACGTTTGTGGTTATTGAATTGTTTTTAAAATTCTGTGTGCTGTAAGGCTAAAAGACAGCCAGTTTGTTACAAGTGTTATGATTATTCTTTTAAAACTATTAAGCAATCCCTGCTATCTAGACTGCTGTAAAAATAAGAAAATGAATCTTCTGCGACTCAAAAAAGTTACATATTTACCACAACATTTTTTCCCTAGACGTTAAAAATTGAGAATCTATTCAAATTCATTCTGAAAGTTTTTTTTAATAATTTTGGGACCCTATTATAAAATAAGGAAATTGGTTCTCTTTAAGCCCAATGTTCTACAGTTCCAAATAAAGAGAACTTTGTTTATTCCTAGTTCAACTATTACAAGCCTGCATTGCTAGGAATTTGCTTCTTTTCCCCTGCACACAAATGTAACTACAAAACCTTCGCATAATTATTAATAAAAAAAATATTGAGCACATTATAATTAGAGAATTTCAAATGATAATTGGCAGCCACCACTCTTGAAATTACCTCTTTAGCCAAAGTAACAAAAAGAGCAATGTTTAAGGAAAAAGTAAATAATACAGCGTAGCATTTTCTGGAGGATCCAGAATTACATTTTTCATTACATATGATGGATGCCACCTCACTCTTGATGGTGAACTGCTTTTAAGTGACGTTTTACTCTGCGCTTTTCTTGAAAGCTCTTGCCACAGATTGGGCAATTGTGAGGACGCTCCCCTGTGTGAACCCGTTTATGTTTGGAAAAGTTAGAAGAGTTGTTGAACCTCTTGTAGCACACATCACATTGGAAGGGTTTCTCCCCAGTATGAATACGCTGGTGACTAGAA
Organism: Leptobrachium leishanense; assembly: GCA_009667805.1. Taxonomy (NCBI): domain Eukaryota; kingdom Metazoa; phylum Chordata; class Amphibia; order Anura; family Megophryidae; genus Leptobrachium; species Leptobrachium leishanense. Next base: position 74,010,999 of record CM019073.1, on the reverse strand, counting down.
AGGGCGGAAGACTGTGTAAATCCTTTGCTACAAATCTGGCAGACAAATGGCCTTTCGCCTGTATGAACCCTTAAGTGCTCTTTTAGGTCTGTTGCTCTTTTAAAACGCTTTGAGCACACAAAGCAAATATAAGGTTTAGCCTCGGTTTTTATAAACTGTGGGTCCTCTAGGTCATAAATTTGGTCAAATGTGTCAAAATCCCATTGTTTTACATTCTTTTCTTCAGTCATGTTTTCACTCTTTACTTGGTTTGTGCCATTAACAATTTCATCATCAGAATTATTTTGCACTTTACACGGAGGAGAAAATTCAGGATTACTTATGTGAATACTTCCAGGAGTAAGGTGTGCAGGCACACTTTCAGATTTAACCACTTTAAGATCTGTAACTTGATTTTTAAGCAAGTATTTAGCAAAATCACCCTCACTAATTAGTGGATACAGTTCATGGTCAGGCTTTATATCATCTTGTAGATCACCTTCATACAAACTAGAATTTCTGGATCCCAGATCCTGATCACTTACTGAAGTCATTTTAAAGTGGTTCTCTAAATTGTCTTTCCGAGAACATTTGTCGTCTTCAGTTGAAATACTGCAACAATATTTCAAGTTAGAACAATCATCAATTACTACAGAATTTTGAAAAAAAAGCAAGGGCTTAGCATCAGCATTTCTTTCATCTGTGGGTTTGCTGTCATTACTCTTTGAAATATGGATTATGCCTGAATGTGAGGAATGAAAAGCATTTGGACTTATTTCACCAATGCCCTGAACATTTTTCTCCACAGATAATCTGCAATTTTCTTCTTTCATTTTTAACTTTGAAAATGACACCGAGTCATCCGAGCTTGATGCTTTTTTGGTATGGAAGAGTCCAGTCCCATTCTTGCTTCGTAGTGGCTGCTTGTGGTGTTTAAAATCATTTTGTGAAACCGTTTCCACCATATTCTGCATAGAGTGTGTGCGTTGATGCTTTTTGAAGTTGGAAGAGTTGTTGAAAGTCTTACCACAGACATCACAATGAAAAGGCCTTTCACCAGTGTGAATACGCATGTGACCAGTCAGTACTGAAGACTGAGTAAAACACTTTTGACATATCCTACAACGATATGGCCTTTCTCCAGTGTGGACTCGTTCGTGATCTTTCAAATCCGAAGTACGTTTAAAAGATTTTTCACAATATGAACATGCATATGGTTTATCAGATATGATTTGGTCTCTTAATTGGGGGCACTTGCCAGGCTCCTGTGCCTGATCATGAATACGTTTGTGTTTAATAAAATTTGAAGCGTCTTTAAACATCCGAGAACACACTTCACACTTGTAAATTTTTTCCAGAGCATGAGTGCGTTTATGAGTTAAAAGTGAAGAAGACCGCGTAAAGGCTTTGGCACATAGCTCGCACTTGTAGGGACGTTCACCCGTGTGCACATTATAGTGGTCCCTCAGGTTTGATGCACTCTGGAACTGTCTACCACAGAGCTGGCAGTCAAAATTGTTAGTGGCATTATGAATTTGTTCATGAAACATTAGTTCAGAGACATAATAAAATGTGTCAGAACAAAGACTGCACTTAAGTTCAATTTTAGACATGGATGACTGATGGCATAATTGAATTTCACTGGACTCTTCTTTAACTATAACTTTTGAAACTTCTGGCACTTCAAGCTTTTGCAAATTTCGTGTCTTCTTAGCCATCCCATCATGAAGACTCTGTACAGAAATACTTGTCATCACAATATTAGAGCTAGACTTACAAACTAATTGTTTTGTATGGCATTCATCAAGTTTTGAACACAATTTTGGTTTTATTGCTTTATCTTCATCTGTAGTTTTGAACATTTTCAGACAAATAACAGAAGATTCTGAAAATATTTTCAATCAAGGTAATCCTGCCTGTAAACAAAAAACACAAAAATAAATTACTTATGAACTGTCAAATTGTTAAAGCTCGAATTATTGATAAAATGCTGTGCTATGATCGACCATCCCAAGTATTCAAACTGAAATATTTTTTGAATACATACACACAAATGTTTTGGTTTGTTTAATTTGTCAGCACTTCTCTCACGTTGTTTCAGTTGCAGTGCAAGGTTCATTCATGACGATCTTCTTTGCTCTTGAAAAATATATTAGAAACATTGAATAACCCTGTTAGGGTACTGAAATCCAGAGAGAGGTGAAAACCAGGAGAATGACTGGAGAAGTGCAAATTCTAGGTCAAAATAGTCAAACCAGAAAAATTCTCCCATTTATCTCACTTTCCAAATCGGCTATTTTAACCTAGAATTTTCACTTATCCAGTCATTCTCCTGGTTTTCACCTCTCTCTGAATAACCCTGTAAGTATACTAAACATAAAGCTTATTGTGCCCCATCCCCTCAATAGAATTCTAATCGGCACCAGCACTCAAGCTCAATGAAAGAATAGTTGTCCCTGTTTAACTCTTCTGTTCATATTCCCCCCTACTAGATTTATTTAGGTCATAATTTCTCCCTTGTACTTACTCTATTCCTTTTATGAGCTTTTTTTGACCGATAATTGGTTTTCTTTTCTTTTCTCAGGTTTCCTTTTTTTTTTAAGGAGATCTTTATACAAGTTAATTTTTAAATACCTACCTATAAAATGACAAATGATTTAGGTAAGCTAAAAAAATGGTCGGAGTTGTGGCAATTGAGTTTTAATGTGGATAAGTGCAAGATAATGCACCTGGGACGTAAAAACCCAAGGGCTGAATATAGAATATTTGATACAGTCCTAACCTCAACATCTGAGGAAAGGGATTTAGGGGTCATTATTTCAGAGGATCTAAAGGTAAGTAGTCAATGTAATAGAGCAGCAGGAAATGCTAGCAGAATGCTTGGTTGTGTAGGGAGAGGTATTAGCAGTAGGAAAAGGGAAGTGCTCATGCCACTGTACAGAGCACTGGTGAGACCTCACTTGGAGTACTGTGTGCAGTACTGGAGACCGTATCTCCAGAAGGATATAGACATCTTGGAGAGAGTTCAGAGAAGGGCTACTAAAATGGTGTACGGCTTGAAGGAGAAAAGTTACCAGGAAAGGCTTAATGATCTTAACATGTACAGCTTGGGAAAAAAGACGAGACAGGAGATATGATAGAAACATTTAAATACGTAAAGGGAATCCACAAGGTAGAGGAAGGGAGTATATTTAAAAGGAAACAAAATAGCAAAACAAGAGGACATAGTCTTAGATTAGAGGGGCAAAGGTTTAAAAGTAACATCAGGAAGCATTATTTTACTGAGCGGGTGGTGGATACATGGAACAGTCTTCCAGTAGAAGTGGTAGAGGCCAAAACAGTGATTGAATTTAAGCAAGCATGGGATAGGCATAAGGCTATCCTAAAGAAAAGATAAATCCAGGTAAAGTATCCATGTAATTGGGCAGACTAGATGGGCCGAAAGGTTCTTATCTGCCGACATTTTTCTATGTTTCTATAACATACAAATTAAGTCACTTTCCAATGGCTTATTTTTCCTTTTGCTTTATTCTGGGTTAAGTACCCATGTATGAATTTCCTACCAACAAATAACCCTGTACACCTCAGACCCTATTCCATAGTTGACTGTAAAATTGAGACCGTAACATCTTATCGTCTCCACTTTACCGTCTTCTGGAGTAGGAACTTTTATTAAAACCTAGCCCCAAAACAAAATGCAAGGTTGGCGCTTCTGGGCCAAGAGCCCTGCGCGATCTCGCTCCCGCGAGATTGCGCAACACCACAGCAAGATCACGGAGGAAGACTGGGAACTATTTGTTCCCAGTCTCACTCTGCTCGCGGCCAGGGGGAAGCGGTGGAGCGGGCCACAGTTCTCACCGCAGGAGGACAGGCGAGAATGGATTTATTGGGGAGGTTTAGGGGGTGCTAAATTATTTTGCAAAAGCAAAATCATTTAGCACTAGCTTTTAAGTGTAGCTAAAAGTTTGCCTTGCGCATCCTTGTGGTACTAAGCGCTAGGACTTTGTTAATGCCTTACTTATCTTAACATGGGGAATGCAATCATTAATTATAGGATGCACAAAGTACAGTAAGCTCGAGGAAGCTAGTGGCAGGAATGTAATATGTAGGGCATGCATTAAAGTCACATTCTGGCGGTAACACTCATCTGAACGCTTCCGTTAGCATTCACTAGGAAATAATGCCCCTTGTATTTGAGAATGGGGCTATGAAATTGCGGCTCACAGACCCTATATGCTAGTGACCCAGGGGGCAATTGCATTGTGTCTATAAGAGGATGACATTCATGTGATAAGAACGGCTTTAGAAAATATATATTGTTAAGACTGTATCAGATACCTCCAACATTGCAGTTCTTTTGTGGGTTTTTTATGGTATGCTGTGACATGTAAAGGGGAAGACTTGTTTTCAGAAACCGACTGGGAAGTGGTATACACGTTTAGGATTAGGAATGCACAGATACCGATACTGCCATTTGCACGAGTAAAATGGCTCGACACCCCCCCCCCCCCGATACCGGAAGCCAGCGCTGGGCCAGCTTGCCTGTATCCGTGGGGCTGGGGAAGCTGGCCACGTGCATGAAAAGCACTCGGCCAGCGTTCCCCTCCGGCAAGTCGCAATGATCACTATCCGAAGGTCCGGTCGCATGGCTGTGATGCGTGCACATGGCCGCCGGGCTCTTCTGTGATGCAGTGTCAGAGGCGTCCGCGTGATCGCTGGCCGCGTGCTTTTCATGCACGCGGCCAGCTTCCCCAGCGTTCGATATAGGTCTGTGAGAGCTGGGGGCATATCCATGAGAGCTGGGGGCAAGAGATATATATATATATATATATCTCGGGTCTAAGGCCAGGGTCAGACTAACGCATTTTTCGCGTCGTCCGTGAAAAAGTGCCTTCGAACGAATGGACATATTTTTTCACACAATATGCGATAGCGGTCATACGATGCGCATTCTCGTCTGTGATTTTGTACGGATCATCAATAAAACCCTTTTTACGTCTGGACGTTGTGTTGGCCGGGCATTAGCAGCATCTGACGTCTCCTAATCACGCACACACACCACTAGCGGACGCAGCGCACACTGTACGTATCACATTCTCGAAAAAAATGCGTTTGTTTGCCGCTTGCGTTGCGCGGCCGTACTTCGTACATTGCCTGTCATTTGCTGCTACTAAGGCCGTGATAAAGTACAGCCATGATAAAGTGCGGCTGCACGCGCGTTCGCACTGCGTTTGTCTGACCCTTGCCTTATTGAAAAGCGTTCACAGGACCTAAAATAAAAGAATCGGTACCCGGTTTCGGTGAGTACTTGAAAAAAAGTATCGGTACTTGTACTCGGTCTTAAAAAAGTGGTATCGGTGCATCCCTATTTAGGATTTATCAAGTATTTCAGTTGTTTATAGGTAATACGTTCTTGGAATCTGTATGCTGAAGAATATTTTCAGGGGAATTTCTAGGTCATTTCTGGACGAAAAATTTACCCAGACCACCCCTATCTTCCCTGCTACTATGAGCAGGGATACTTACTGTTCCTTAGTTCCTTACTGTTCCTTAGACATTTGTATAACAATAACAGAAATGCCCTTCCCTGATAGCATGACCTAAACTGGTCTGTTCTTGACCATTTATAGGCAAGATTTTATGAGTTTAACACTCGAAGCCAGAACTTCCCAAGACAAACTGGAATACTTTAGAGATCATCCTGAGGTCATCTGGACATCAAACATCAAAAGTCTGGTAAAGTCATCAACTAGGGTAGCAAAACCTTTGGCTGATGATTTAAAAATGATTATTACCTTATCAATTACTTCACAAATTGGAGGTCAAAGTTCATATGACCTTTATTGTATTGAAAACCTGTTTAAAATCTGCTAACCGCGCAGTGCGCATTTTGTAAGAAAATAAGAAGGTTTACCATTTATATCACAATCAGTTTCTTTTTATGTTTTCTTTGATTTAATTTCAATATTCGTTTTTAGTAAAAGGAGCACTGTTTAATATCCCTTCAATGATGTTGCATATGTAACCATTAACAATTTTCTGGGAAGGTATAGGCTCAATTTGTCGCTTGGATTTGAATTGCAACACAGGCTGATTATTATGGATTACGTAGAAAATATATTTTATAATTTTTCTATAAATATGTCTATGTATTTGTTTATTTTTTTTTACCCTGAACACACTTTTGGCCAATTTTAAAAGCCCCAGAATATATCATCTTCTTCCCCTTCATTTTATCCATATTCTGACAATATCCTAAAGAGGGATAAGAAGATAGGCAATATTTAACTTCACAAAATATGTGTACACACACACAGTATTAGTTCAGATGCCAAAATCACCAGAGTATAGCAGCAAACGTAGTGATACCTTTTTTATTGGACTAACATTACATTTAAAACACAAGCTTTCAAGAGTATATTTTTCTTCTTCGGGTTTTCCAGTACTGATGAAGAGAAATATACTCTCAAAAGCTTGTCTATTAAATGTAACGTTAGTCCAATAACAAAGGTATCACTACGTACACTGCTATATTCTGGTGATAAGAGATATATACAGGGTGTCCATAAAGTCTCTTTACAGTTTCAAAAATGTATTACAAAGGCACTTGATGAGATCTCTTCATCAGATTTGTTCCATGTACTCAGTGGTGATCAAGGTTTTTATCACATTGCATTTGTGTATTTCAGGTACGCTGTTGATAAATGGGGTACTGTTAAAAAGGAACCCCGTTGAACATTTCCAGATATGACTCCCCTCGACTTCTCTCTATGCGGTTATGTTAAAGATATTGTGTATTGAACAAAAGGTACGGGACATCCCTAATCTAAAGCAGAGGATCACGGATGCCATTGCCACCATTGATGAAGGTATGCTACAGCGAACATAGCAAGAAATCAAGTACCGTCTTGATGTGCTTTGTGCAACTAAGGCTAGGGTCAAACGAACGCATTATTCGCAGCAACCGTCAAAAAGTGCGTCCGAACGCATTGACGTATCTTTTCACGGAATGCGCGAAAACGGTCAGACGACACGCATTTTCATGCGTGATTTTTTACTGATCATCAATAAAACACTTCTTGCGTCTGGACGTTATGTAGACTGGACATTAGCAGTGTCTGACATCTCCTAATCACGCAAACACACCGCTAGCGGACGCAGCGCACTCTGTACGTCAGTACAAGCGGTTTTGCGTTCTCGAAAAAATGCGTTCATTTTCCACTTGCGTTGCGCGGCCAGACTTTCGTGCGGCCGTACTTCGTATTTTGGCCGTCATTTGCTGCTACTGTGGCCGTGATTAAGTGCGCCTAAACGCACGTTAAAAATGCGTTAGTCTTACCCCAGTCTTATAGTGCCCATTTAGAAGTGTATTAAATGAGGCAAAAAAAACCTTAACCCCTTAAGGACCAATGACGTAACTGTTGTATCATAAATGCATTGACTTTAAAGACAGGTCCTTAAGGGGTTAAATATATACATCTCATTTTGTAATCATTTTCACTTATCTGTCTTTTCATTTGCCTTTGTAATAAATCTTTGAAATTGTAAAGAGACTTTGTGGACACCCTGTAAAATAAAAATTATATATATATATATATAAAAACAAACCACAGGAGGGGGTTGCACTCAACCTAAACTTGCAACACAAGCGGGTGCATCTAAGACTTTAAATACAAAACACAAAAAATAAGAGCACTCCATATCAATGACCACCTTCATCTACCATTTTCTGCAACAAAAAAACACACATTTCAAAAATTCCAAAAAACCTGACGGAGGTAAAATGATGGGGATTCCGTTAACAAAGTATGATCATAGTTTGCGTAAGCCTGTCACAGTCGCCAATGTACCCCATCGTTGACAGGTCCTATCTAACTTGACTGTATCTGCATTTACAGAATTAACTCACCATAGAGCTTCCCAAATGGTGGATGAAGGTGGTCATTGATATGGAGTGCTCTTTTTTTTTTGGTGTTTTGTATTTAAAGTCTTAGATGCACCCGCTTGTGTTGCAAGTTTAGGTTGAGTGCAACCCCACCCTGTGGTTTGTTTTATACATATGGAGAGCTGACAACTCTCTTGGGTATGCACCCCTCCCTGTCCACGGGTGGGTCCCACCATGTCAGCCTATAAAGGCTAGTGCCTGCTGGGATGCTCTATGGGGAGTTAATTCTGTAAATGCAGATACAGTCAAGTTAGATTGGCGACTGTGACAGGCTTACGCAAACTATGATCATACTTTGTTAACTGAATCCCCATCATTTTACCTCAGTCAGGTTTTTTGGAATTTTTGAAATGTGTTTTTTTGTTGCAGAAAATGGTGGCTATTGATATGGAGTGCTCTTTTTTTTGTGTTTTGTATATATATATATAGTTTTATATATATATTAGGGTTGCACCGATACCGATACTAGTATCGGTATCGGTGCCGATACCGGGTACTGCAGGAGTACTTGGTACTCGTGCAGTACCCCCGATATTTTTTCCCGATACCGGAAGCCGGCATTGAGCGGCATCCGAGGGGCTGGGGCGGCTGTCCGAATGCTCTATCGGCATTCGGACAGGCCCTGCAGCTGCTCTCCGCTCATACTTACCTTCCTGGGCGATGCCGGGAAAGTCTTCGCGTGCGCACACTCCTTGGAAGGCCCCCAGCCGCGAGCACATTGTCCCACGTGGTTGCGGCTGGGGGCCTTCCAACAAGCGCATGCGCGGAAACTTTCCCGGCGTCGCCCAGGAAAGTAAGTATGAAACAGTGAGGAGAACAGCTGCAGGGCCTGTCCGAATGCCGATAGAGCATTCGGACAGGCACCTGGCACTGACCTCGTTCATACTTACCTTCCTGGGCGACGTCGGGAAAGTTTCCGCGCGTGCGCTCGTTGGAAGGCCCCCAGCCGCGACCATGTGATCGCGGCTGGGGGCCTTCCAAGGAGCGCGTGCGTGAAGACTTTCCCAGCGTCGCCCAGGAAGGTAAGTATGTGCGGAGAGTGCCAGGTGAGCTGGGGGGGCATTATCCATG